>VZUI01061957.1:0-52004 GCA_013401135.1 Cettia cetti
GGGGGGAAGCTCCAAATCTGGCACATTTCTCATAAAAACTATGCTTTGTTAATTATCACCCCAGTCTGAACTCTAACTTTGAGAAACTCAGCACCCGTGTCTCAGGAGCTCTGTTAAGGCTGATTGTTCACACCTGAAGAGGGCCCACAACACCGTGCCTCCACCTCCGTGGGTGGGGAGCAGATATGCTCAGGGGCTGTAAATTGGCAAGAGAATTGCCCTGTGGTTTAACCAGTGGCAGCAGCTGGGTCCCCTCGGGCCAGAGCAGGGGATGGTGGCAGGGATGGTGGCAGGGATGGTGGCTGTCCCACCTTCCACCCCACACGAGGGGCTGCTGTCTCCCCGGAGGGGCAGGATGCAGTTGCTGGCAGTTCCATTTCCTTCTGAAACTCTCTGTGCTCTGGGAAATCTTAACTTCTCCTTTTCCTCTCACCGTGGAGAGAGGGGAAGTGAGCTCCCATCTATAAGCAGCACCAACTGTAGGATGGGAGTTTTGGGGAGATTTTTTTTACTGGTGTGTCGCCTTGTTTTCCAGCCTTCAGCCTTGGAGTCAGAAATTTCATGTAAACTAAGTAATGTTTACAGAACTGTTATCATGTTTTTTGGATTCCTTTCTGTGAAGGGAATCTTGATGGACACTTTCTAAGACCGGTGAAGTTGAAGAGGTTGAACCTCAGTCTTCCAATCTGGTCTTCCTTTTAAAAATCTATATAAGTTGTAGAAAAAATTAAACTTCCTCTTTTTCCCACTTCGACTCCATGGTTATCACTGTGTCTCCCTTGGAACAGCATTGTGCAACATTGGTGTTATTATTAGATGTTACAGGGAAAATTTTCTTTTGCTCTGCTGAAAAGCTGAAAGGCTTTTTATACATCTTGTGTATGTAGATGATTCCTCAGCCCTGCTTGCTGCTCTGACCATGCTCTGGTCACTGGCAGTTGTCCCCCATTCCATCATTCCCTTTTGTGCTTCTTGCAATGGCATCAAGCAAGACAAGGACATGGTTTGATGCCTGTGTCTGTAGCTGGGGTCAAAGGCACAGCCCAGGTTCTGCTGTAAGGGATCAGAACCCAGTGCTGAGGTAGGATTTGGATCCAAATACAAGAGTTACTCCACGTGGTCTCTTTGTTTATCCCATACCTGTCTCAATTTCCTCTGCAAAGCAGAAGAACCACACAACCTGTGTAAGAGCTTCCCTAGAGCCAGCTGAACTGGCCATGAGGGACCTTCTCCTTGGTGGGGAGTAAAGAGGAGACTGGGGACATCCCCTCCACCCCAGTGATGCTGCTGGCTCTGCACGGCTGCCTTGCTGGTGTAGGGTCATGTAGTGCAGGCTTCAGCCTGGGAGGGAACCCACACTTGCAGGGGAAGCTGAAGTGATTAAAAAATAGACACGTTTCACTTTTCTAAATTGAAGTGCTTAGTTGACTGGTTTGAGGTTTTTTTTTTTAAATAAGATAAAATCATTCTCTGCTATAAAACTAATATATTCAAGAATTTTTGTTGCAAATAAAGTTTAGTCTTGGAATGGGTTTGTTTGCAGGAGAAATCTGTGATGTTGGTTGTGGGGTTTCTTGTGGGTTTTTTTTCTCTCCATATATCCAACTAGGAACTAGAAAAATTCCATGTGACTTGCATATCTAATTAAAACTATTCAGCACAGCTTGAATTTACAATTTTGATTTCTTGCAGTAATCTGCTTGTGAACAATCTAGAGGCAAGGAGTTATTCACAGAAACTGTTGAGTAAATAATTTTCAGATAATGAAAACATTCAAAAAAGTCAAGATAGTTAATTAGTGAGCAGAAGAAATTAAATTAATTGAATGAATAATTCATAATGAATTATTTGCCCAGCTCTATTTTACATAGTGTGGAAGGTCTGAAGAAGAGCCAGTGTTTGAATTACCTCCAAACAGAAAACCACATCTCTATTTCTGCTGTGTTGAGGATATTTATTGATGTGTAAAAACAAGCTGGGTGAGCCAGTCTATTTAATCATCTTACTCTTTTTGCTCTGTACCGTGAGTCATGCTGGATTTGAAACCATAGATGCTTTGCTTGCAAATGTTCATTAGGGAATATGTGTTACAGGGTTCTTTCTTTTTTTGGTTTTTTTTTTTTTTTAATAAATTTAAATAGTGTGAGAGAAGCATGATTAGAGCTGAAAATGCTCTGTAAAAGCTATAAATTAAGAATATGCTATTGCAGCAATGGTTGCAGTTGACATATGTCACAGCCTTGGCAAAGTAGTCCTGGGTAATTTCATTTTGCTGCTGAACACAACTGTGTCCAAAAGATTCTTTGGTGGAGCTGAATTTGTTTGCTTAGGGCTGGAGAACAGGTTTGCTGCTTTCTTTGCTTGTTTGGTTTTTGTTTGTTTTTTTCCTTAAAAAAAGGGAAAGATTTGCTCCTCTCTGGCAGGTAAGGAGGGAACTTTTAATGACAATTAAATAGTGAAATATTGGAAGCCTAAATTGAAACTGAAGAGCTGAATGTGGCTCTTCCCTGAGGCCCAGTAGGCAATGGATGTTCAGAGCTCACCTGTGTGTCCTTCTGCCTGTTTTCCCCCACAGTGCTATGGAGCAGCACAAAATCTCTGATCATAGAATGGTTTGTGCTGGGAGGGACCTTAAAGCCCAACTCATCCCACCCCCTGCCATGGCAGGGACACCTTCCAGTGTCCCACGGTGCTCCAAGCCCCATCCAGCCTGGCCTTGGGCACTGCCAGGGATCCAGGGGCAGCCACAGCTGCTCTGGGCACCTGTGCCAGGGCCTGCCCACCCTCACAGGGAAGGATTTCTTCCCAGCATCTGATCTAAATCTCCCCTTCAGTTTAAAGCCAATCCCCCTTCACTACATGAGAAGCCTCTTTGAGCCCCTTCAGGCCCTGGCAGGGGCTCTGAGCTCTCCCTGGAGCCTTCTCCAGGTGAGCACCCCCAGCTCTCCCAGCCTGGCTCCAGAGCAGGGGGGCTCCAGCCCTGGAGCCTCTCCATGGCCTCCCCTGGACTCTCTCCAGCAGCTCCCCGTCCTGCTGTTGGGGACCTGGAATGCTCCTGGTGGGTCTGAGCAGAGGGAGAATCCCCTCCCTCCTGCTGCTGCTGCTGCCCACCCTCCTCTGATGCAGGCCAGGACACAGGGGGGTTCTGGGCTCCCAGTGCCCGTGTTGAGCTTCTCATCAACAGACACCCCCTAGTCCTTCTCCTCAGGGCTACATAACAGCACTGAAAAGGCTTTCAAAGTGATTTCTATTCCTTGTAATGCCACAATGAGAAAACCAAACTTTGATTTAATGTCTATGGAGAAGTGAATAAGATAGTATATAATTAGACAGGAGCCACATCTACTCTGAGTTGTAACTTCTGGTCTTTAGGAAACCTGGTTTGAGGTGAAATGGCATCGTGCAGTAATTAGATGAGTCTGATGCAGGAATATCCCAGGAAAGTTCTCACTTCTGTTATCATCTCTGTGGAGAAACAGGCATAGATTAAGTGATCTGTTGGCCCACGTTATCTGCAGAGGGAGTGGAAATGACTGAGGGTTTTTTTGATTGAAACTATGGCTGCACAAGTAGAGATAAGATAATTGCAAAGCTGAGTAATACTATCCAGCACCACCCAGTATTGTCAGATGGTCCTTTGTTATTCAGTTTTCTCTGAATAAACTCAGCAATTCTAAATTACAGTTGTAAATCCCCACTATGTGTAGATATCAATAATATATGCACAGACATAAGGAAAGGAAGAGATTGCAAATTTAGTCAACTATATAAAAAACATTATTTTCTTGGGTACTTGAAAATGTTGGAGGAATTTGAACAGCCCTGGAAAAAAGAGACTGTGTTATAACAGATGGGCTTTTCCAAAAATGACTTTGTTTGGGTTCAAGATAATTAAAGGTAGTTCCCATTTTACCCAGAGTGAGTCACTCAAGCCACAGCATGGACAGATGCTATGCTAGAATTGCATCTGCCATGTTTTTTCTTTACTCTACTTCCTGTGAATCTGGTTAGTTCAATGTTGAGTTTCCATTAAGGCACACTGCTGGGCTAAATTTTGGGCTAGTTTTTGCAATATTAGCAAATTTGTTTCTGATTGCGAAGTGTTGACAAGTTCTAACTGAGCTAAAGGAACTGAAGTGCAGTCACAAATTCTAGGCCACTAATGGTTAAAATCAGGCCACAAATTATTCTTACTTATGTTTTATTTCTATGTATTTCCAAAGGTAGTTCTTTATTGCTGACATACTTAAGCCCTTGAAACCTTTCCTAAGGCTTCCCCAGGACAGGAATCAGGCAGCAGGTGGGTTCTGTTATCCATTTACATCAGGTCAACTCCACACTAGCAGGTACAGAGCAAAAACTGATTGGATGAGAAATACATGCTCTGACTGCAGGTGGTTGGAAGGGATGTGGCAAGAATGAAAAATCTAATTGTAACTGGTTGTGTTAGGGAGCCAAAGCAGGCTAGGATTTAAAAGAAGAGGTTGTTGTGCATCACTGAACAGCCATTTAGATTTGACTGCAATAGCACGGAGTTTGTCATGGTGGTTTAGTTAACATGCCCAGTTTTGATGAAAAAGAAAGTGTCTTTGATCGCTCCGCAGAGAGAACAGTTTATATTGGAATTGTGCAGGTAGCTAATTCTGTAGGGTCATGTTCAGTGCCCCCCTGCACTGAAAAGTTGCTGAGCGGAGCAGAACCAGAAAACCCATGGAACTAGAGGGAGAGAAATGATTAAGATGTTCCCAAGAACACCATCTATTTGCTCCATGTTCAGGATTGTGGATTCTGCTGCCCTGTTTTACAGGATGCCTAAGATGGCACTGATGGCTCAAGAGAGGGAAGAATATGTTAAACTGCTTTAGCACTTCACAGGCAAGATTTTACACACGCCTTTTCCAGCCATGGCAAATCCTGTGCTGTACCTCTTTAGAGAACAATATTGTCCAGTCACTTTTAAAATGCCTTGTGTGCTGAGGCAGAGGCCAGGAGGAGGAGCCCTGGAAATAGATTACTCTACTGGCCTGTTTAGAAATTAATAATGTAAAGGCTTTAACCTATTTATCAGTAAAACTCCCAAACTAGCATGAGACTACAAGCTAGAAGCTGCTTTCAGAGTCACAAAGAGCTATTTATCATTTGTCCTGGGTGTTCCAACCAACTCCTATCTGTAACATTTTTTTTCTCTGTTGTCCCAAGTAGTCTGGTAGGAAACTGTTTGTTGGTTGCTCTGCTGAGTACTTTCTGACATGGATATTTTTCAGAGACTCACTGTTCTCTCTTTCACGTTCTTAGCTTCAGCAGAGGTTGTTTTCCCCTCCCTTTTTGTTGGCAGGGGCTGCTGGTTTGCACAGGTGACTGGGGGCAGTGGGTTGAACTGACAGTTAATCAACAGCTGGCGTCGTTCCTCCTTCGCTGCTCTGTAAAGGGCACGGTGCTAAATCAATTAGAGAGAATTCCAAATTGGTTTCAACGAGCAGTTCGTGTAGAGCTATGGACTCTGGAGAGTCTGTTCCTCCAGCCTTGCAAGCCTTGGCTGTTTACCTCATACCTCTTTTCCCCAAGAGGTGTGAGACTGAAGAGCTGTAGCTGGTGCTGATCCAGTGTGTGGGAGCAGAGACATTGCAGGATCCTTAGACAAGGGAGGAGTCCAAGCAGTGGCAATGTAAGTGAAGAATCCCTGCACCTGGCAATGTGAGTCTGAGCATCTTTTTTGGGACTCACTTGTTGAGACTGAAACGGGGCTGAGGCCCCAGAGAGTTACCTGAGTGTGTATTTCACCCTCAGAACATTTTGCAGAACCAAAGCCTGGAAAACGTGGGTAAAGCTGATGTGGATAAGAATGTTGCAAGGGTTTGAGGTCTTTCTCCAGTAAATTTTTGAAGTTTTCTATGGAATTTCAGATCCCCATTTGTGCAGTTTCAACTTATGCACAGGCTGACCTAACATGTAATGGATGAGTTTCACACTACATTTGCAACAATATCTCAAAGGATTCCAGTGTTTCCCAGGAAATTCTGGAACATCTCCAAGTGAAGAAATAGTGTATTGTGTCTGGATGTTCTGTCTCTGCACCAGTTGTCTATGCTGCCACATTTTACCAAGGAGGGGGGCTATGTGGACTATAATAAAATAAATAAATGACTGCTCTCAAAAGCAGCAAATGACTGACCAGCCATGAACCCAGACTTCTGGGGTATCATCAGCTTGGACAAAACATGCTCATGTAAGAGCAACTGGCTTATTGTTTGAATATTATTTTATCATATAAAATATGTATTGGCAAGGTGGTCAATACAGAAATAAAATTATGTCAGTGAGAGGCAAAAGGGATTTCTTTCTCTGATATATGGGAAAACAGAAGTTCCTTTCTGAATGGTGTCACCATGCACTCCAATAGCAACTTTTGTTATTCTTTCAAGACATTCTGTGTATGCTTCTCAGACATTTTTATGCCCCCCTTTGCTAACTGAGTAAGAGGTTTTTTTCACTGTATGTTGGTATATGTTTGACCTATGAAGAAAAAATAATTGGTAGTCTATTACCAGGTATGTTAATGACTTGATGAAGTTTTGAAATACAGCATCTCTAATGCCATACTGTTTATCTAGTTCTTAATACCTTTGCTATTTCCTATTGCTATTTGATGATCAGTTTTTGCTGGAATATGTTTTGCAATTACAATAAGAGATTTAATGTTGGTTTGAACTCTGCCAAAGTCTGATTAGATTTTCTGTTTTGGCCTAAGTCATTTCTTTGTGCTTCAATTTGCTCTATATAAAATGCTCAGATTGCAGGGCTTTAGCCTGCAGATCCTGGTAATTAACTGCAAGTCTGATTTTTAGTTCAGCATAAGGTTAACCAGCTTCCATAAAGCAAAATCCTATTTATTCAGAATGAAAGGATTATAGGGAAGACATAAAGTAGCAAAAAAGTAGTTTATATCCAAGTCTGGGTTACCAAGAAGTCATCAGCACCAACACAGACCTCCTAATAGAAAAGCAATAGGTAATACCCCCTTCAGGGCTCTAAGGAGTTTTGGTAGCAATTCCACATCACTCCCAGATCATGGAAGAAACTTCTCCCCCCAGATTCACGGTCTACATTTATCAGTCATTGTGTAATCTCCTCAGGAAACAAGCTCTGCTGCTTCTTACATCATTACAGAGAAACAGTTTTTATCTGTTAACTCCCCAGCTGGAGGAGGGCCCTCAGTTCCTGCTGGGATGTTGCAGATGGGCACTGCAGCATCCAAACAAAGGCTCCACCACTACTGCTGCTGGCTAAAAAAGTCTGAGAGTGACAAATCTGAGTTGGGGAGAGGGTATTTAAGGACACGTCCCTGTGCTTGCGCCTTTTTCTGGACCGTTCCTCAGCAACAGGGAGGTCTCTGAGCCCTGCACTGGGTTTTGGTCTGACCCTGTATAGACATTTTTATGTTCTCAGCAACCAGGATACATCTAAGAGGTTATTTATCAGTATTTCTGTACCAGGCTGCCCAGGAGACCCGATGGAGGCTGTGCTTGGTCCAGCATAGCAAGAAACAAGCCCTGGCCTGGAGATCTTTGCAGGCCAATTTGATGAGAATGACAAAGGTTAGGAGGGAAGTAGGAGCCGAGAGCCACGGTGTGATTTGTACCAAGATAAACAGCCAGAGATGGGAGAAGCCTCAGGATCTTGCTGATTGTTTATTCTGTAGGTCAAACAGCTTAGATTTTACTTCTCTGTTGCAGCTTCTTTTATATTTACTAAGAGCTGTACTTCAAAATTCTGATGCATCTCCTCTTGTAGCCGTCACCTTTTCAAATTTATTTACACTCTTCTGTAATAATGAAATTCATAAAGTTCAAATTATATCATCTCAGTTAGAACTGGTGAAATAGCATAAATGTTTTTGTTCTTTTCTTGGATCTTGATTCAGTTCTAACTATCAGCAAGTGTTTTAACCCTGATATTGCTCAAACCCAGTATGTTTTCAGTGCCTTTCCTAGATAAGTTTCTGGTGAATTGAAGGTACTCTGATGTTGTAGGACCGAGCAGTTACTCAACCTCACTGTGCCTGTCACAGTGCTGAGCCCTAGATAGCTTGAAAACCTGTCTCTTCACCCAACATGAATATCTAATTCTTCATGGATCTATCATCTTTCTCTGCAGAGAGGTACAAATATTCCCAGCAATCCTGCAAATAGATAGGAACTTTGTGAAAATTAGATTTTAAAAATCTGATTATTTTGTCTGTCCCTCTTGGATGGTTTGTGGTTTTTTTGGTTGTTTTTTTTGTTTTGTTTGGGTTTTTTTGTTGGGTTTTTTTTTGTTCTTGTCTTCATTTGTTTCTATCCTCCAACTACTTGACTTTTTGTGTTTATAACTCTTTTATTGCTTCTTCTTTCTCCTCCTGTGAAACACTACCTGTCTCTCCCCTGGTAATGTGTAGAATTTATGCCAGAAGCTGCTTCTTCAAAGATACGTCTATACAAAAGTTCTCGGGTGAGTATTGCTCTTCCTTGATGTGTGTAGTCCTCTGCAAAAATAAGAAAATTGTGCTCTGTCATTTTCCAGGACCAAGACAGATTTCTCCTTTTTTAAAGAATATATTTTAAATCATAGTCACTTTGAATTTCTGTATTTCCTTTGTACCTGCACGCTTCCCAGCTCTCCTGTCTGACAGCAGCAGGTAAAGCTTCTCCCCTTAACCTTTGAAGCGAGTGAGGGAAGAAGTGCAGATGAGAACTGAGGCAGGGATGGGAAGCAGGGGTGATGAGAGGACAAGGTGGCCTTGGCTTGCTGTAAAGACACAAAGCAGCTCCAGAGCAGAAATCTCGTTTTCAGTGCTCTGGTGGAATTCCCAGCCATGCCAAGCATTGAACAGCACCTGGTGCAGCAGAGAGCAAACGTGTCCTCCTTCCAGGTGAGAGGCAGCAGAGACCTGTGTCGCTGGGCACGTGTGGAATAAAACACTGGATGCGTGCTAGGGCATGAATCAATGGCAAAGCACTCTCATTCATGCTGTCCCCAATGCACATTGGTTTGAAATAGCTGGGGAAATACAGCTTTGTAATAGTCCTGGTGAGAAATCAGCTCTAGGGACAGCCATGTGATGACATGGACACGCTGGAGCTGGGACCTCTGCCCTTCAGGCTGGCTGGACACACTGTAGGGTCAGAGCAACTTTCAGTTCCAGGGGAGCTTGCAAGCATGCAGGTAACTCTAGTCAGACAATTAATTTAATTTGATTTCTCCATTGCTGATCTGGGTACACAATTGTCACCTGCATAAAAATGGTAAAAAGAGAAACTGAGGTCCTGTTGTGATATTAAGCACTCGATCAAACAGAAGTACTTCTGGTCTTCATACACACCAAAATCCCAGCAGAGGAGGAAACTACTCTCTAGTCTTATCCCAACAGAAGAAAAGAAATCTCTGATTATTTTACTTTTTTCTGTCTTTGTGTTAAAAAATTCAAGGCATCTGAGGCTTGCTAAAATATTTGGGTATACCTTGGCTTAAATAATAAATGATAACAATGATTCCTACTGCTTTACAATTAAAGTACTTATTATGTCCATTGGTAATGATATTTCAGATCTGTCAGTTAAAAAAAATAGAATGTCAAAGATGCTTTCAGCAAGATGAAATTTTTAAGTTCTGGAGTGAAATCTGACATCTTCCTTGGCAGTGGCCCCCCCACTACGTCCTTCTAGAGGTTGGTCACAAGCCACCTCAGTAAAGTGTGAATAAAAGGTGTCACTCCAAGCCACTGTAAAGACCTAACAGCACTCAGGTGATGAAAACAAGAGCCTCAAAAATAGGTTTTACTGATGTTTGTCACCAAAAATACCCTAAAATGAACTTTGTCTAAGAAAGACCATTTCTGCTGCAGTTTCAAATGAAGATATGACAAATTTTTACTCTTTGCTGTTCAGTGTCAACATCATCACTTAGATAAGAAATAGTGAAGTAATAAAACACAAAGTTTTTACAAATCTGGCTGGTTAGAATGGAATTTTACAAAAACTAGTGTATTTGAGTAATTTTTTATCATTGAACTAGTATAATCACGTAATCTTCCTAACCAATAACCACATTAATATATATATTTCCTCTGTGTCAATTTTTTTGTTTGTTTTTGGTTTTAACAATATTTTAATTAGATACAAAGTAGTAAAACTTTGGGGGCTTTTGTGTATGTATAGAAAGAGTTCCTTAATGTGCAGCAGTGTGGTGATGTCTTTTTTGGTAAAAAACCTAAGAACATTGATTTGGTCATTCATGTTCATCTTAAAAAACAAAAAGCATTTACACTTTAATATTGTATCATATAAATAGACATCTATAGCTCTGCATACATTATTAATAGCACTTTATTGCCTGCTTTATTGGTTTCACTACTGCTTCTCCTCTTGGGAAGTCATGTAAAATACAAAGGCTGCACAAATGCTCACATTGCAAGAGCCACTATATACAGAGCAAATAAGATTGTACAAATATTCAATGGAGCAGCTTCCTGCAATTCATATAACATAATAACAAACAGTCCACAATGCAATCCTCCTAGCAACTAATATTATTCCAATTTTTTTTTAACCTATGACACTTGTGCTGCTATTTGAATATTGAACAAAATCTTATTCCTGTATTTTCTGACAAGAAAACAGAATTCTTGTTGAGAAGAAACAGAGAACTTTAAATGTGGCTCAGGATAAGTAGCACAGCTGCACAGTAGATACTGAGAGGGTCTAGAACTGAGTGTCTGTGTGGAAGGAAAGTGCTGGAGACAGGATTGTTTTCATAAGTTAACCTTGTGTCAGCTGCTGACTTGGGGCTCAGGAAAGCTGGGCTAAATGAAGGAAAAGAGCCAGTGATGAAGGAAGAAGCCTGGCCTCCTCCCTTCAGCTGCTGCAGAGGGTGCTCCTGGCAGGGTGGCCCAGCTGTTTCCCAGCTTTGTGGCCTCTTCACTCCAATTTCTAAAGGCAAATACTTTTTGATGTCCCAGGATTTCCTTCAATGTTTAACATCTTATTACTGGGGGTTTGGGTGGCTTTTTTTAATAAGTTTGCTATGTTGAAAGTTTTTCTGTCTCTCTCCTACAGGCCACACAATTCCCTGGGTGCTCTTTGTGCTTTATTCCAGTTGTAGCTTTCTGATCATCTGAGCTTGAAAGTTCCTGTACTAAACTTAAATGTGTGTTTTTAAGGACAGTTATGAAGCTTTCAGGACCAGCTGGTCACAGCAACCTTTCAGATGCTTTATTTCTGGTAGCTGCTCATTCTCATGGCTGTCATTTGGCTCTCTTCATGCCAGTTTTCTACCTCTGTGAGGATTTCTTGCATCTCATCTCTTCTGTGCCCATGGCCCATCCTTTTTGTGTACTGCCCCAGGGATGCTCCCATCCATCGGAGCAGGCCTCACACTGGCTCTCTGCAGGCCTCAAAAGCTGCTGTGTGAGTGCCTTGTTTTCCAAGGAAAACTTCCAAGTGCTGGCCTCGTTGGATCTGGCTATGGCAGCCGGCGCAGCAGCATTTCCTACTGCAGCCTCCTCGTTTTGGAAGGAAGAGCTACTGCCTTCCTCAGGATTTGGAAAGGTGGCTCCCTTCCCTGGCAGGTCTTCCAGCATAAAAGCAGCTTTCTGTAATGAGAGAGAAGCAGAGCAGAGCTTTGTAAAGGTCTCAGTGAGGCTGACACCTCGTGCTCAGGAGCAAGTGCTCCGACTCCTCATTCCTCCCCCTGTCAGCATCGATAAGCCTCTCGTACCTGACGTGAGCTTTTATTGCCCTTGACTGCTCTCCATTTATACAAAGGTTAAATCTTCCCCTCTGTCTGTACTTTAGAGCAATATGCTATTTAGAAAACAGTGCTTCCATTGAATGCAATAAAGGCAGGCACATCTGGCGTAGTTGTCGGGGCTTTGGGGGTTTCTTTTATTCTATTTTTCTTCCCCTCGGCAATAGGTCATGCAGTAGGTGCAACTTAAACTTTTCATGTTCTGACATGCTACAATTACCCCTGCAGCAGGGGAGACCCAGGAGGATCAGCACAGTGTAAGTCTGCTGTATTTAGAGATATGCCCATCGAAAAGGGGGAAAAAAGTTATGACTTTTAAATGATCTAATGGGTTTTGGTTTTTATGCTCCCTGTCACCAAGGGGACACTTGTCAGGCAGCAGTGTCAAATGGCTCACTTGCCATCTAGGTGTGAATGGGGACTGTCTTGCTCTTCATTGCAATAGTTCAGAAGGCTTTAACTGGCATCTCTGGAAGAGAGAAAAATCCTCTTATGTACTTCCACAGCTCTTCCTTGGGCATAATCCCAAAAGGCCTGGGTTTGGTTACTGGTTGTGAAACCTTTCTAGGTTTTCACAAGCACTATCCATGAGTGGAGCTGCTATCCCAGTTAAAGAACAGTATTTCTGTTCAGGATGCACTGGTTCTGTGAGCCTGAACAGTTTGTTGGAGGAAGGGGTGAGGACGGAGCTTTTTTAATAATTTCAAATTGCCTCCTAGATGCTGGGATTATACCGTGGCTCTCCCTCCTCTAACAACACACTGTGTATGTACCTTTACTGCCATATTCTTTCCTTTTCAGCTCCCTGAAGCCTTTCTGCCCTGCTTCTTTTTCTTCCTGCAGGAAACAGGATCTTCAGAGGGTTTTCTGAAAGCTCTTTGTAATATTAGTGAACATGTACAGGAAAACCCTCAGGTTATGTTCAACTCCTGGTATCCTTCACTTTAGATTTAAGAAATTCCCTTAAACTCTCATTAGTGAAGACCTTCTCATTCCTATAAAAGTTTAAAGAAAATCTTTGTCTCATCAGAGATTTAACACAGCTCCTCAGCGTGGCTGAAGAAAGCAGATTCTTTGTGCTTCTCTGTTCATTCTGGAGCAAAGACAATTGTTACAAAAATGTGTCTTTATTGATGTGACCCCCGTGTTCCCTCACCACTTTTCGACTTATTACCTTTTCCTCTCTGCTGCTTTCTGCAAATCTTTTAATTGATGGGAGGGGAAAGGAAGGTTTTGATTAAACACTGATGAATCCAGGCAGGATTATTTCATTTCCCTGGGCACCGTGTGAGCCGGGACTGGCAGAGCACACTCTGTGTTCCTGCTGCTTTCTCACCTCATCTGCCCCCCTCTACAACAGGGGCATTTTAATCATGTATTTTTGAGCAGAGCGGCACAAAAAAGAGAATTTAGGTATCTGTGTGTAGCAAAGTTGGTTAAACTTATTTCTTTGTGAATTCAAAACTGTTTATGGTTTGTCTTTTTCAAGTTCTCTCTTCGTAAAACTGAGTTATGCTAAAAGTTGAGAAACTTTCTTACACATAATTAAGATAAGAAGCCAAGAAACCTATATCACAGTGAAAAGAAAGTAAAAGAGTGAGAATTTAACTGTTATTTTTTTTTGGAAAGCCCACAGGTTCCACACAGAAATTTAGGGGGTGCATTTTGCATGTTAAGGTTCTGGAGTGAATCTTACAATTCAGATTCTACTGAAAAGTAAAATGGGGGTGAAAAATGTTCTGTGTAGCCTCTGTTATTCCTGAGCTGACAGCTGCTTTCCCTGTTATATCTGGGGCTTGGTAATTAACTCCTATACCCGACTCCTTTTCTTTTTATTCTTTCTCCTTTCTTTCTGGCTTCTTCTGTTTCCCTTTTCTTCCTTTTTTTTTTTTTAAAACTTCTTTTCTTCTGTGTTGTTCCTTTCTTTTTTATTTCCCATTTTTCTTTTCCTTCTCCCTCTCCTAAAACAACCGTCAGTCTAAAGCAACAAGCATCCCATGCACTACCCTGTACTTCCTACCTTGCCTAAAACCCAAAAAACCCTCTTTGTTTTGTAAAGGTATTGGATGTAGCTGTGGCTTCAATGAATTTAAACCCAACACACATTAAAGTAGTGCCCCAGCACCAGCATTACTGTGGCTGCCCAGTCTCCTGGAATCCATGGCTGTGCCTTATGGGCTGTCTCAGATCACTTTTGGCAATTCAGGCTCTTAAAGGGTCCTTGTTTAGCACCCATTGGCTGACAGATGAAGTTAAAAGCTTAAATCTTCCTGAAAAGCCAGCTTTAACCTGTCTGAATTTGCTACCAAATACCTGAGGGTTTAGAAACATCATTGGAAACCTCAAATGCATTACGATGCCAGAATTTTAGAGATGTTTTGGCCGTGCTATGGTAAGAATTTAAAACTGTGGTTGTTCAGAAGTTTATGATGAACTTAGTTTTGAGTTTCAATCAAATCATGATAGTTTAAGCTAAAGAAAGAGAAAAAACCATGGCAGGGTTTTGGGAGAGAGAGGGAGAATTTTGAAAACTCCTCAGAACACAGAATGCTGGAAGAAATCCCACTAATGAGAAGCTCAGGTATGCTGTTCTCAATGAATAATGTATCAAAAAGAATCAGCACTTTTCACATTGCCTTATAAATAATGGGGTTTATCACGTGTGGGGCCCATCCACAGATAAATAAATCAGTGCATGGTTAAGGAGCTGGTACAGAGTTCCAAATGCAGAGTTTTGCATTATAAAAAATTAACTTTCATTGGCTGTGGAAAGTGTCCTCTCCATAAAAGCAACAGCAATTTTGATGACAAAAATCCTTTAAGATGCAAATGACACTAAATATTGCAACATTGGTGGCACAATATCCCACAAATTGATTTGCTTTCTGTTAATCCTGGGGGGGGGGTGTTGGTTTTTCCTAAAAATGAAGATGTGTTTCTGGCTTTGTGGTTTATTTTTGTATTAAACATGGTATAACTTAAGTGTGCTACAACTGTGTTCAAATGTGCCAGTTATTTTCCATATAAATTCCAAAATACTTAACAAAATGAAGTTATTTTCTTGGGCTCAGTCACTGGAGGTTGGCTGTTGATAGCTTTTTGTTAGTAACACAGAGATTTAACACTCGTTTTTCTTATGAAATTTCTCTCAATTCCATCAGATCTTATTTATTTACATAGACCCATTATAAAATTATGTAGAACATGAAAGTTTCTAAGGGCCTTGCTCCCTTAATTAAACAATTAACTTGCCATTTTGGATTTGATCAAGAAATGATTGAACATGACAGACTGTCTCCCCTCTGGAGCACATAACTGTGTCAGGGTCAATCATGTTTCCTTTGGAGTCAGAGGGAAAGGGGCTTGCTCATAAATTAGAACACGCTCCTGATTTACAGTAGTAAATACCATACATAACTGATTTTGTAATGTTCTTGTAAGATTAAAAAAAAGAATCCATAGATAATTTAATATGTCAGCAAGGTGGTTATTTAAAAACCAAATTGCAACAAGCTGAAAAGGCCCATCAGCTGGGTGAATTTTTTCAATGATTTAAGGAAATGAGAAAATAGTCACTAACATGGAGAGCCTGGACAGAGGGATGGAGCTGTAAATCCTTGTGCTTCACCTCCGGATCAAGGATGTGCTTGATGTGCTTGGCCTTAGGCCTTCCTTGTGGAAGGGTGGGGTGGGGTGGCTGCTGATGTTTTGGAGGCTGTCGGGGAAAGGATTTCCAGCCTGGCTACTTCTCCTAGCCCTGAGGAGTGCTCTGTAATACACCCAGGAGCTTTCTTGTACCTGAAAACAAGTTTGTCCCCAGGTCAGTGCTGCTCTCCTGGTCTGGGCCTGTAGCAATAGGGAGTCACAGAAAGCAGCATTAAAACCAAGCAATGCAAAGTACCAGGGCACTTAGGAATCTGCCACCTCACACAATTTATGTGGAAAGCAATTGCTAAGCATCCTGTGGATAATTTTCTTTTTCTTGCTTCAACTTCCTGCTGCTGAAGGCATTGTCGATTTTATTCCCAATTTTATTATAACTTAACTTTATTATGGTTTTAGACTATTTGCTAGAAATAAACATATTCCTTATGCACTACTCTGAAATGAATAAATTTTAATGATGCTTTTGCCAGAAGCCCAAGACTCTCTACGGCCACTTCTGCTCTGCTGAAAAGAACACCCATCATATTGGCAGTTGTCCATAAGAAGTTTGCAGAAACTGAGTGATTTGCATATTGGAAACTGTTCATTGATACATTAAATAACATTTTATTGAGGACATCTGGTCTGCTAAAAATCTGCCAAAGTTTGTATCAGATAACTGCAGCAATTCAGATTTATAGAAGGAATCTGTTCTGAAAATATGTTAAAATACTGCCCCTCTTTCATTTCTAGCTTTTAGATAGTATTGTGCAAAAGCTGTTCTTGTTAAAAGTCTGAGTCTTCCCTGCAGAACAGCTTCTTGTGTTTGCTCCTAGGAACCTTATAAAGAACAAAGAACTTTCTGCATCTCCATTTATGATTTCAGTTATATCCAGAGCAAAGAATGAGCCTGTGCTCAAATATGTTAGGGCTAAGCATAATAAATAAAAATTAACTTTCCAGCTAAGCCAATCTATGGCTGTGTACTCTGTAAAATGACTAAACTGAAAACATATGCTTGAGCCTGCCAACAACATCTGTAGGTTCTGTAGGAATAATTTAAATCCTCTCCCTTTAATTCTAATGTTCATTAGATGACACTTATGCATTTTACATTAGAATGGATTAATGACTTGTTTTGCCAATTTATTTAGGTGAAATTCAGTGGACTGTTCTTTTATGAAAATAAAAATGTGGCTCAGCCCAAGAGAGTGAAGGCTTGCCTTTTTTTTTTCTTTTTCTTTTTTTTTTTTCAGTTGATGTTTGATGTACTTCTAGTTGAGGCCAGTTTCAGAATGTGTTACTACATCCACGTTGAATTGTATTTTGACATGTCACTGTCAAAGGGCCCAGGCTTTCTGTCAACTGGGCTGTATAGAGCAGTAATTAATTCTGTTATAGAAGTGTCAGTGGCTGAGAAATTCCTGAGCTGGAGCTCAGCCCCTGCGCTGTCCGTGTTTGACTGGCACCAGTTTCCCTCTAATAACAGGGAAAGGATGCTGGCTCTGTGAGGCTCTTGGAGAGCACAGTGCAAGCTCTGACAAGGAGCAAAAGGCCAAGCCCTGCTTTGATACACACAAAATAAGTGAGTTACCTTAACAGGGGTGAAAACCCCCACATTTTACACGTTTCTGGGAGAAACAGCCATCATGAGCACTAATGTGGTTCCAGCCTGTGGGTCCATGGTGTGACTCTTTAAAGTGAATCTGGTTTTTGACAGGAGCCTTTTCAGACCTGCCCTGACAGAGGACAGGAGCCCTGGTGCAGGGTCAGCCCTAGGAATGGTTATTTCATGAAGCCATGCACAAACCCCCCTGCAAAATGACCCTCTGCTTGGGGTAGATGTTGTGTGACTTGGGATTCTCACCCCATTGCCACCTTGATTATGGTTCTCTGACAATTTTTCACCCTGCCTTATGAAAATTATCCCATTTAAGTATTGCATGAATATATTGGGTAACTGAAGTACAGGTAGTGATAGGAATTTCAAAACCAGTCTGGGTTGTTTTCACTCCATTTTCATGAAATTTAAAAGGACAGCTCCAGAAACACAAAATGACCAATGCTCCATGTTTTAAAAACATGTCATTTAATACCCCTCAGACAGCAAACATGGCTGAGAGTCCTAACTAGAACTATGCAAACTATTTAAAACCCTGGCCAGACATGGTGTCAAGTTATTTCATTTCAGGCGTTATTTCAGCTTGAACCTTTCCATGTGTTCTTTAACAAAGTGTCAGTGGTGTGAAAACTTACAGCCTATTTCAGGAAAAGCCAGGCTGATCTCTGACTCTCCAGGAAAGCCACTGACAAACAAATATTTTCTTCCTTTTTTTCTATTTTTGGTAGGTCATTTCTGCCTCCATCATGTTAAATGTTCCTTTGACTCAGGAACAGTTTATTGTATGTCACAAGCAGTGTTCTGAGCTTAGTTTTTTTTCTAAATTGACTAGTTTTGTGAATATCCTATTGAAAAAGGAATCAAGGTGACGGAAAAGAGCTATGGCTTCTTTTTTAAGTGAAATTTTTTTTTTCCTTTGGTTGGGATTAATTTGACTTTTTTTGGGGAGTGGGGGAGTGTTTTGCTATTGTTTATTTTTAAAATTTTATTGTGTTTTGGGATTTATGGTTTTGGGTTTTGTTCTTTTTTGTTTGGTTGCATTGTTTTGTTTTGGGGTTTTTTGTTGGTTTTTTGGTTTTTTTATTTATTTTTTTGTTTCTGTTTAAATCAGGTTGACTCAACTCTCACCAGTCAAATGTGCTCTGATAAAATGCCCTTAGCAAGGGAACATTTTCAGTACAATCACATCTTTCTAATATTAGAAGTGGAATTCCTTGAACTTTAGGCAGAAAGGTGGTTTAATTTGCCTTCTTGATCAGAAATAAGCAACAGTATTTTTCTGGATGCAGGCTGATGGTAACTAGGAGAGAAATACCATCTTGCTTTCTGAGGTACTTCTGGCATGTCAGGGATAAAGCAAAAAGGATCTTATCTTTCAGCAGGGGCAGATGTAAGTCTTGGTTTGGGAATAATCAGGACCCTGCTCAGTCTTTGCCCTTTTATTTTACCCTGTACTGAAACATTTCACTAGCACTATGTCACTTGTTGTTCCACTGCTAGAATATTTTGGGTTCTGATTTTCTTTCCTCCTCTTCTTTTTCTGGTCCTTAATTTGTTGTCTCATTTTCAGTGTGGTGCTGTAGGCTTTCAGGATCTCATGATAGTTAAAATATTTACTGGAGAGTTATTTAAGTTTTCCAGTATGACTGAAGACATGCATTTTAATAATCTAATTTTTCTTGTGCAGCTGGCTGATTTTTCTGCATTTAGCTCTGTGGCAGAGAAGTGACAGTGTCATTGCTGTGTCTCAGTCAAGGAGCTCCCAGAAATGAGGAGCTGCAAACATATTCCTTTGGGACACGTGCAGGAGGAGAAGAGAACTCTGTTGTATCCCAGACTTTGCACACATTGCTGTTCTTCCTCTTCAGCCCAGGACAGGTGAAAGTGTCTCGCTGTAGGCAGGAGGGTTGTTTCTGCCAGAGCATCTCCAAAAGGAGGGGGAAGCAGAAGGAGCTGTGCTCACTTAGGAAGTTGAATAAGACCTGTAGAGTGTGGTAGGAGCAGACTAACCAGGGCTCACATCCAGCAGCTTGCAACCGTGCTTTCATCCAGGACTGCTGGAGGCAGTTCAGTTGAAATAGCTCCTGAAAATACAGACATCTCCCAAACTACTTGTTTCAAATCTGCCTCCAGTAAAATTTACTCCCCACAGCTCCTATTACCTCTTCTAACTGGAGCTGCCTTACGTCCTCCTTGCCTCCAAGTATCTCACTGGGCATCACTGTTGATGCATCATCAAGAACAACAGAATGCTGTCTTGTGGATAAGCCCTGAGGAGCCTGAAGCCTCACAAAGACACTGTTCACAGCCTGTTCATGGATTCAGGACTGCTTTTGTGATGCCAGGAGCTAAAACTTCCCATAATTTTAATGTCAAATGAGATTCTGTAGGGTGAAGTTTTTATCCCTGTGTCAGTATATTCTTTAATCTAAACTTGATTCATTGATCAAGCTGGGGGTGAATCAAACAGTGAAATTTCCCTTAATAATATACCCCTGCCTTGGCAGTTTGGAACCTCAAAATCCGAATAGTGTGTTGAAAATTTGTCACAGGCTTTTGTATTTGAGAACTGCATCGAGCCCCCACGCCAAGGACTCTTCTAAGTGAGGAGAGGAAGGGGTAGGATTTTACATTCAGCATATGAAAGTGGGCTTTTTGTAGCTATTAATTCTGGAAGGTTTCAGGCTTAATGTAAGACTGCCATAGAGTGGTGAGTTTGCTCTTCACATTAAATTCTACTGCAAGCTATGCAAGGGCAGTCAAAAATTTTCCAACAGCAAGTTTCCCCATCACAAAATAGCAATTCATTGAATTACAATATGTGTTGGGACAGGGTTGAATGGTTAAGACACGGCTTTCTGTGCTCCTCTTTTCTCAGAGGAAGTAGCCCTTGAGATCCCCATGTCAGGCAGCTGTTACAGCAGGCTCTGAGCTCAGCAAGCATTTCCAATCTTCATTCTCCCACTCCCTCTTCCCCCTCCACTGAAATTGTGCTCCCTGTTCACAATATTGCTGAGCTGTCTGTAATGATAAATGATGTGCCTTTCTTTAAATTTCCTTTCTGCTCAGTACTAGATATTGGCCGGCTTGGATGTGTGTTCTGGGTGGATAAATTACTTTGGCAAGTCATAGAGAATTTATGCACATGGCAACAGATGGACCCTGTGTGCTAGAATTTTTCTCTGTTGTTCTAATTATGTAACTTGATTTTACCTGAGGCAATTATATTTTCATGAGCAAAGACCAGTTGCTGGTTTTGGGGGTTTTGTTCAGTTTTTGGTGGGGTTTTTTTGGTTTTTTTTTTGGTTTTTTGGGTTTTTTAGGGGTTTTTTTTTGTTTGGTTTGTTTGTTTTTTGTTGTTGCTTTTATTTTCTTTCAGTTAGGCTTTTATTTGGTGTGAAATATGAACCTCTAAGCTGAACGAAATTTTGGTCTCAAACCTTGTTATAGGCCAAAGTAAAACTGGGCCATTACTCAGCTGCACAGCACCCTTTAGTGAGCATCGATCTGTTCACGTGCATGACTTGTGTTGTCAAGTGGATCTTCAGAGTTTCAGAGAACAGAGCCCAGGTTTTGCTTTCTGACGAGGATTACTGGTGTACGGCAAGGATAGCTGTTCAGAACATTTGGGAGGAATTCAAAATGTCTGCAACCAGGCCACACTAGAAATGAAAATGTTGTTGTTCTTAATTTAGAAAGTAGTCTACCTTTGATAGAGAGGAGCTTTCCTGATTTGATCCTGTGGCTGTGCTTTTGTTTCAAAGGAGTGCTGAAAGTAGAGCTTTGTGCAGAAAAGCAGAGTAATTTCAGAGCAGAGCACGAGCTGAGGAGTGATCCGGGCCTCAGCTTCCACTGAACTGCTGACGCTTCTGTCACTGTCGTTGTCCTTGCTCAGACTGTGCCCTCAATTGTGCTTTGGTGTATTTTGGTGTATTTGGTGTATTTTCGTGCAGCTAGCCCTAAGAATAATTTTGGATAAAGCTGCTGCTCTTTCTGTTAGGATTCTGTAGTATTTGCTACTTGCACAAATAATTGAAATAACTTTTAAAGAAACATAAACGGATGCTTTGTTTACAACTTGGGATTGATTAGGACTTCAAAAAGCACTTTTCTTTTAAATCCCGAGAGAATACAGGAAGCATATCTGAAGATGGAGAAGAGAATAGAGTTGGGCTGTTTTTTCAGTCAATCATTTGTGTTTTGCTCTCTTGCCAGGCTAAAATAGCTACGCTGGAGGTTAAGGCTGAGGGAAGAAAACCACATTTCTCTAGGATAATCCTAGGGATGGGTTAGGGTGCCAAGCCTGTGGTTGGCATCTGGTTTGGGGGGAGTTCCCAGGGGCAGGTGGAGCTCAGGTGGCAGTCAAGGGCTGATGGCTGAGTTAAAGGTGGCCAGTGCCAGCTTGTGACAGCTCTCCCCTCAGCTCTCCTCTCAGCTCTCCCCTCAGCTCTCCCCTCAGCTCTCCTCTCAGCTCTCCTCTCAGCTCTCCTCTCAGCTCTCCCCTCAGCTCTCCTCTCAGCTCTTGGAGCTGCCCTGGCAGCAGCAGTCCCCAAGGTGCTGCCCTCAGGGCTCTGACACCGCTCCTCCCGTGACAGTGCCCTCTGTGTCATCTTCCAGTGTTGGAGCATGGCCTAGGACCTCGGGCCCTTGCTCTGCAAGCCCTTGAAGAAATGCTCTGCTAAACAAAGCCAGCTGAGCATTTCCCTACATCTACACAAAACAGCAAAAATTCAATCCACGCATTGCAAGTGGTAGCAGTTTTCTGCCTTTTTTTTTTCATTTCCCCAGTAAATATTCTATTCAAATACAAGGTATTATGCAAACATATTTCTGTCTGAGTAATATTTCTGTTATACCAGGATAGCATGTGCCTGTAGCTCCCCCTCTCCTGAAATCCACAATTGCGACAACACAGTTTTTAATTCAAACAGTAAATCCTCACTCCTATAAATCCTTCCCTGCAGCTCCCCCCTCTCCTGAATAACAGTACTGTGAATAAGTGGCTGGTCTAAAAAAGAGTAGGTGGTGCATAATATTAAAAACAGCAACTTGTTGAGCAGAGCTATTTAAAAAAAAAAAAAAAAATCTGAGTGCCACATAATAAAGGTACTATCAGCAAATACCAGCCTAGCATCTCAGCTAGCTTTACTGGGCTGTGAGTTATTGCTGTGGTCAATAGATCTCTTTTCTGTAGCATTCTGCTTATGTAGGTGATAAATCTTACAGTCTTATGGGAATAGGGTCAGGCTTCTGCTACTCTGCCCCATTATTTTTCTCCTACATCATTTAGAAAACTGCTGGACTGGACCGTTTTTGGTGCAGTGACTTTTTGTTCAGGTACATGGTAAATTTTATTGTGCATATTAAATTTTACCTCAGACCACATTTTAGCGTCCAGCTTGATAGAAGGTGAAACAGAAATAAAATCTTAAGCAAAAGAGCAAATAAACATGAGAAGCAAAAAACAAATGCTATTTTCAATGACATTTTTACATGTAAAACACGAAAAGAAAAAAAAAGTTTGTATTTTGGTCATAAGGGTTCTTTTGGAATGTTTTTTCAAATCTGGAGAATGAATAATCCAGTAGTGGCATTCAATCAGAGACATTTTTAGTAATTCTGTAGGCTCTGGGAATGTTTTAAGTAATGGTTAGTTTGACATTCTTGCTGTTAAAGAGAGAAGAAAATGAGGTGACATTAGCTGCTGATGGACAAAGCATTTGAATAATTCATGATTTTGGTGCCACCTCAGCAGAGCCACCTGGCAGGACTCACAGCTTCTCCCTGGCTCCCTGCGCTCCCTCATTCCCTGAGCTGGAGGGGTGTGCTCCTGCCCTGTGGGAGCAGGCAGTGGGAGAGCAGGGCAAGGAGGTTTGCTTGTAGCCCCTGCTGTGGGTGAGCAGAAAAGGCCCTTCTGTTTTGCTATCCGTGTTCAAGCAAAGGGACAGACAGAGCCAGCAGAGCCAAGGTGTGAGGGGCACATGTTGGTGTCACAGACACTTCCAGCTACCTTTAGCACCCGCTGGCTTTAGCATCTTGTTGGTATCAATAATTCTGAGTTACATGCCTGATGCCACAATGAAACACCACCCAAGGTGCATGGGGGCAGCATGTCCCTGCAGAATCACCAGGAGACGTGGATGGACAAATGTCTTTATTATTTATTTAATCTTTGGCCACATGTGCTGCACCAGAATGCTGAGTTTTCTTTTTGTTTGAGAAGACAAGGACTGCTTTTATTTCAAACTGTTAAGTCTGAAGAGCACATAAGAACAGTGTTCAAATAGATAACAAGGTGCTGGAAGGAGAAAGGAATAGTCTGTGTGGTACTTGGATGGCAAAGCAGTAAACTTTTGCAAGAAAGTATCAGCCCAGACATTGGGGAAACCCCCTAATTTTAAGGATAAAGAAGCAATGAAATATGTAACCAGGAATTGTAGTGACAGCAATTCTCTGTCACTACAAGTCCTAAAGGAAAAGAAAATGTCAGGGAGAAGTGGTGTGCTTGCAGGATCAAACACTACTCTCCTTGGATGGCCATGATATCCATAAATCTTTGTTTCCTGAGAACAGTTTGTTAATGCTGAGAAATTGGTTCAAGCAGCTTCGATAATTCTGCGTCTTCTCTCTGTGTCAAACAAATATTTTGCATTTCTGACTAGATTTCTTCCTCATAGATTTTGCTGTTCCCTGGGCCTTCCAGAAACCACCTCTGCTGTCCTCTTTAATCTTCCACTTCACAGTGCTTTGGTGGAGATAGTTTAGCTTGGAGAGGACAAGCACTTCTGTTAGCAGTCCTTTTGTTGGTACCTGGAGTAAACCCTTCAGATGTCTGTAGGAAAGCTCTGTGGATGTAACAACAGGTCTTTGATCACATCTTTGCTCATTAGTCCCTCGTGCCAGTCTTACTCTTGGGTTAGAGGCAGCTGAGGAGCAGCTGTTCAGCTGTGGGAGAACTTGTCAGCCACAGTTTCCATAAAGGAAAGGTAAATAGCTGCTCTGCCACTGGATGAACCATCTGTTAGTTTAACTGAAGAAAAGAAGTTCATGAACTTGCTGTTGGGGTGGGTTTTTTTGTTTTGTTTTGTTTTTCATTTTAGACCTGTTGAAAGAAGGTTTTTAGGTTGTTGGTATTTAGCTCTTATCTGTAAAACCTTCCTTCACCTAAAGCCCTGTGTGTGATCTTTATGGAGCATTATTAAGTGTGAGGGCTTCCTTTACATGATTGCTGCCTTTTAACCCTTTTTTTCCTTCCACTGACATGAGAAGGCACACACACAAGTGATAAATCCTCATATAGAAAATGTGCAGCAGTCTTGGGTTTTGGACTTTGCCTAACCACGCTTCAAAAACATTTGTTACCCGATTTTGCAGAGCACTGACTGCATGAGAGCTGTTCTCTGTGTGCTAATGTGAAATAAAAGCCCTAACTGTGAAAATAGTTGCCCTACCAGAAAATAAAGGAGTGCACCACACTACTTTAACCTAGTTTTCATTTATTTTAAAATTGAATAAACAACACACAAAGAACCAAGTTTTCTCTATGCACAAAATGATCTTGTATTTTTAGGGCAAGACCAAACGACAAGGTTTGCTGTGGTATTGTTAGAGGGTAGAGTAGTTCTGATAGGATTATAGGGCAATGGGAATGGGTCTGTGTGATGGAGTGGTCTTCAGCTGCTTTGGGGATGTCCCCATAGCACAAATAGTTTAAATCTGTATCAGACTGATGGTGTCCACTATCAGAAGCCATGCTTTGTGTACAAGGGCTATGCCTGCTTGTTTCCTTAGAGGAATCACCTGGCATTTGCCATACACAGGTGTAATCCCATGTAGCAAGAAATGAAAATGCCAGGAGTTGTACTGCCACTACCCAAAGCTGCTCCTTCCCACTGGCACTTTTAATCACATGTCAAAAGATGTTCAGTTTTATAGCAGTAGCATTTACTGTGTGGTTCTAAATTAAATTTTGTTTTGGAAACCTCTGCTTACACTCACTGTAGCACAGAGCCGCGGAAACTGGAGTTGTCATTAAAACTAGAAAGATTCTGACTAGAAATAAATCATAGCTGTAACAACAAGCACTCCTATCACTTCATAGAGGTGATCAGTTTTTCCATGTGGGTACCTACTAGATGGCCTGTTTTAATCAAAACACCAGGAGCCACAGGTGAAAAATATTTGACATGGCTTATGAAAGGTCAAGCTAAAATGGTCTAATGATCCCTTTTGGTCTTGTTTCAGAGTTTCTTGTTACATAGGAGCAGTGCTGCCAGTGAAGGGCCCAGAGCACAGGTTTAATGAGGAGAGGCTGAGGTTCCGTAGCCTGGAGAAATGGAGGCTGGGGGAGACCTTATCACACCCCAAGACTCCCTACAGGACATGGTAGGGGAGGTGTAGGTCTGACTCTTGTACCAAGTAGCGAGCGATAGGACAAGATGAAATGGTCTCAAGATTTGCCTGGGGAGTTTTAGATTGGAAATTAGAAAATATTTCCTCACCAAACAGGTTATGAGTCACTGGTACAGAAGTGGTGGAATTGCCATCCCTGCAAGGCTTTAAAAGATGTGCAGATGTGAGACATGGGTTTGTGGTGGTCTTGGCAATGCTGGGGCAACAGTTGGGCTCGTGGTCTCAGAGGGCTTTTCCAACCTGAAGGAATCTGTGATTCTGTGATCATTTTCCCAGAAGGTTGTGGGCTGTGAAGGGACGTGGAAACAGAAACATGAGAGAGGGATTGTCTCGAAATTCTGAGGTCTGATCCTGTGAAATCAACTGGTAATGTGCTAAAAAAACCAAATAAATACTTTTATGCTCTACCTCCAGTAGAGCCAAATACAGTATAATCACTCCTTACACATGAACTTAGATTTAGCCCCCTAATGTAGTGTTGATCTTGCCTCTTTCCAACCCAGAACTCCATCCGTGTGCCACTTGTGATGTGAAACTGCCAGAAATGACAAAACCTGGAGAATGCCTTGTGTAGGAAAGATGAACCTATCACTGGCCTCTCTCCTGATGGTGTGCAATTGGAAAAAGATTTCTCTTTGAACTGGCTCTTGCCTTGATTGGCAGAGGAAGTGGCTGCTGTGCCTGGCTGTCCCCAGTCACACACGTAGCACTGGCATACAGATTTCCCTAGACTGCCTGAAGGATGTACCAGACTCTGAGACAGAGGTTCTACCTTTTGCTGCACTGTTTTGGCTTTTCTTTCCTTTGGGAAATGGCCCTCTAGGTTTTGTGGTTTATCCTTACACAGGCAGGATTAGGGTGAAGGGAAGAAAAAAGATCCCTAAAATTTTCCAACATTGACAAATGATTCTTAAATTGTATGACCTTGCAGTTTATTGTATGCAGGAAAAAACACAGCATCGACAAAGATAACGTTAAAAAATGTGAATTTCAAGTAAAAGAACATCTAAAATTCTCTGAGTTTTTCTGCTTGAGAATATCACCATACCACATAAAGAATTTCAGCGTCTCTGCAATTTTGAATGCTGAATGACAGAGCTAACATTCTGACTTCTTTGGTTTTCCTCCATTCTGAAATCACACAAACATAGGTTTGTTTCATTTCATGCATTTGCAAGGTGTTGCAAGTATGAAAGCAACAATAAACACAAAGTCAGGAGAGAGCTGGTTAAATTAATTAGAGCTCTTGTGCTTGTGTCAGATGTTTCATCAATCCTAAGGGTAGGAATGCTGTCCAAGACTATCACCCATCTCCTGGACAATGCAGAGAAGCAGATTGTGTATAACCATAGGTGGCTATGGAATAGTAAATCCTTAAACATCTGGATTATAATGGACATATTGAGAACAGTAGACAATTGTTGTCAATATATTCCTGATAATCTTTATACGGACTGCTCTAATAGCACAATATAAATCATAGATCAAATACTTATTCTAGTGTCTCTAAAAATTTTTTAGAAATGGTTTCCGTAAATATCATAGTGAACAGACAAGTCACATGTATACAGCATATCTAAGAATCCAAATTTTCAGTGTCAGGAAGTCCTATCAAAAATGTGATTTAACTAAAAATAAAACTAATAATGCTGGTCCATGGCCTACTTCTATCCCTGGGGCTTCAATTTAGTTATATGTTAAAACTGGCTTCTAAAAGATTCTTATATTCGTTTTGACATCTAGTGGAATGAAAAATTGGAAGGTATAGAAGTGTGGGGATTTTTTTCCTTTTCCAGCAAAGTTCCATCCTGGTTCTTTAAGAAGCAATGCAACTTTGGATATTGGTTTTATAGAGTCATATTTAATGGTCTGCTCTGAGTTTGGAAAGCAAAGAATACCTATAAGATAAATTTGAGCACTCTTGTTTTTCTCAAGGCTACATTAATTTCTCTAGAGAAGGATTGCATCTAAATGATGGTCAGATATTTTCAGGATGCTCAGGAGATTTTTTTCTTTCCTGTCACTATCCTGGACTATGGAAATACTCAAAATTGAGAAAATAATTTAGACCTATAAAACAATAAAATTTATTCTGCTGATTTAAGTGAAAAGATACCAGAATTTTACATTTTATTTTAGTAATCTTTTGGAGTCTTTGATCTCATAGGATAGCTTTTAGTCACTGAAAGCATTCCCAAGAGGTTACTGGTCTTGCTCCTCCCCCGTTACATGTAATTTCCTGGGATGTGTATGAACAACCTCACAAAACATTAGAAAAATAACCAAAATGCCTACTATTGGTTTCACCCACTGATCATAAGAAGTCAAATATGTAACATGAAGCTGAGACTGTGTGAATTAGTTTTACATCAAGAGAATTGGAAGAGGCACCATGAGACAAGAGACTCGTGGCAGGAAGTGCTCAGCTCAGTTCCTTTGTTCGGGTGGCCTCAGTGAGCATTTTCAGCTCCAGAACACTGGGGAAAGAAGTTTCTTGCCATTGTGCTTCATTTTGGTGGCTAATAGGCCCTACCTGATTAAAAATGTGCAGTTAAAATATCTCCTGCAAGTTTGTCCAGAAACAGTGAGGCATTTATGTGTAGATTAATTGAAACTCTACCTCAGACTGGAAAGTCTCTTTTTTCTTGAAGTGTAGCCTGTGGACTATGGAGCTCATCTCAGGGCAAAGTGATGAGAAAAACACTTTGCTTTCCTATATGGACACTGTACTTGGTAATCAGTGGAATTGTTCTGCTTGTGATAAGTTTATGTTGATATAACAGGTAGGGTACAGATATGTAAATTGCTGGTTTAGTGGTAAAACAAAAAGACACAGATGAAACATTTCAGCAAATAGCTCAGCATGGGAAAATGCAAGGTGGCTTTGTTGTTCTTTTAGCCTGCTGATTTCTTTATAGATATAGTGCAGCTGCAGTAGTGTGCTAGTGTAATAAAATTATTAAAGTTGTATAACCTAATGATTAGAAAAATTCTTAAAGCATTTTCATATTCCTGATACTTTCCTTCACATATATGTTTAATATTTAATCAAAAAGAGTAACAAAAAGTTTGTTCTACACTTGAAAAAAGAGTAAGGTTTAGCCCTTTTCAACTATCTAGAGTAAAAACCGTTTGTTTCAAGCTCTTTTTGAAGTTGGATCTTTCAAAATCTAATCTTCTAAGTGCTCGTCTCTGTTAATTGGGTGGGTACATAGATAGATACCTGTGCAGTGGCATGAAATATATGAGGGAATTATAGAAAAAAGCAAATTGTGGATAAACTGATGAACCTTTGGGACTTTTAACACTGTGGGTGAAAATCTCAGGTTTTTTTCATTGCCTTAGTTGAAAGTTTTGTTTCTTTATCTGTAAGCTACTTGTGTGCAGAAGGAGATCAAAACATTATCATAATTCTGAATTTTTTCCTACTTATAAATAAAAAATTGAGATTGTTCTTAATGTAGCAGAATCTGTTTCCATTGATTTGTAATACAGTACAGTAGAGTGAAAGCCCAAACTGATAAACAACTAAGTGTGGTCTTTAAGGTCTCAGACTCAGGGGAACCTGCCAGATGAAAGCAGGACCTTGCCTTTCCCATGTTCTACCTGTCTCCCTGATTTCTGAGGTTGGGGCTATGCCCAGCTTCTCTCAGGACATCTGAAAGGTTCCCACAAAGGATGCTCTGCCATTTTACAAATTGGCACAATTCTCATCAGGGGCTCCCTGCCTGGCCTGGAGGTTTTAGGAAGGGCTGCAATGTAAAGCTCTGTTCGTGCTGGGGAATTCTCTTTGGGGCTGTCTCAAGGTTCTAATGATATTAATTTTCAAATTACATAAGCAAAATAGAGAGTCATTTCTGTGTAAAAGATACTGGAACAGCAGGGATATGGATGCAATATCCTCACCAGGGAGATGCAGTGACCACCACAGAGTCAGAGCAGGAAAAGAGGAATTTTAATTTTTCTTTCAGCTTATGTAGATTTCTAGAGAAGAGACCACATTGGAAGACTGAGGTTCAACCTCTTCAATTCCACTGGTCTTAGAAAGTGTCCATCAATTGTCCTTCCTACAGAAAGGAATGTAAACTATATAGATAACTACAGAAAAACATTGCTTTGTTTACATTAAAGTGTGTGAGAGAGTTCTGACTCCAATCTCGAAGGCTGAAAAGCAGGTCAACACAGGGACTTAGCCCAAGTGAGTCTGAAGTGCAGAACTTTGTGTTTAATGGATGTTAAAGTTGGTGTTGTCCCTGCACCAGGCTTTTCTGATATGGTCAAAACTGATACAGGCTCCTTGGAAGAAAAAGTCCTGTTCCCTTAAGCTAGGCTGTGTAAGTGCAGCCAAGGTGAGTGTTAAATTGGGAAAAAATAAGGTTACACCTTTAAGAAATAGTGTTAATATTGTGTTAGACTCCAGATGCTCTTTATCATATAATCGTTATCATAAAAAGTCTTAATGTAAAAGATCCTAATAGAGTCCTACAGTGTCTCAGGAGCAACCTGGATTGGCCTTTGCATTTAAATTAGAGAATAATTAGATCCAGGAGGAGAAAAAAAAAATGGTGTAGTGCATTCTGCTTTTCTCTTCTAAGGGAAACACACACAGTCCCAAAACTATTAAGTAGGCATTGTGAGAACATGGAATACATTTAACTCTGTGGAATGAAAACTATTTATTTTATCATGCATATCAGTATAAAAGTGCTTTATTGTCCTTATCCATTCACATGCTCTCTTTAGCAGTTAGGTAATCTCAAAAGAATCATATGGAAAAGGACAAAAACACCACCAAAAAGGTAGCCCTTCTACTGCCAGCATCTTCAGGTTGTAGCAGAAAAAGCCAGATGAAGTTCCTGCGTTTTCTTAGGAAAAGTGGTAATTCTGCCTACCTCATTTAACATTACAGAATTTGTTAATTTGCAATGTTAATTCTGATTTTTTTCCTCAATATTTTATGTTATTGTTGAGAATTTAACCATTAAATCCTGAATTGTTTAAAGTCAGCACAAAAAACCCCTATCAGTTTTGAGGTTTCTTCATAATTCCTTGCGAAGCAAAGCTCTTCATTGGCCTTGGACAATTCCATCTGCAGGCAAAGCCCTGCTGGCATCTATTGCCTTATCCTGCCTGTCTGACACACCTGCTGCACATGAAGACAGGGAATAAGAAGTGAGCTGTGACACAGGAAGGGATTCAGCCCTGCTGTCTCATTGCACTGGCTGGAGTAGGTCTGACATGCTGAAGGTGAACGGTGTCAAATCCAAGTCTTTGCCTTGGTGTAGCCAGTGCTGCTCTGACACAGTTATCCTGGGAGGGTGTTACTCCTGAATAAGCATTACTGCTTAGAAGACCTGAGGGGGCACAAAGGTTGCTCTGTGCAACAATTTTTTGAATCATTTTTTGCCAGGCCCTATGTACATCGTCCCAGCAATCTTCTGGTGACCACAGCTATGTTAAAATGAAAATGCAGCTTGCAGGTCCCTCAGCAGGGCTCACAGTTTATCTGTTTCAGTATTGCTCCTTGGAGAATCTGCTCAGCCTTTCCTGAGGTAGGCAGTTACAGAAGAGAGGCTTAAATATTTATGGCACCTTAAAGCACAGAAAAATTACTGCCTGTATCACCATCTGTATCCTGTTTCAAGGAAGCAAAACTCAGAATTGCAATAGAGTGTGGCACATTTTGTGTGGTAATGAGTATTAGAAGAGTTTGTGTTTGAAGTTAGAGCAGAGGGCTAATGCAGAAGTTGTTACCGCTGTGTTTTGTAAACTTCTCTCTCTTTGTTCTTTTCAAAGTGCTAATACTTTTAGACTTTCTCTGGCTTTCCTGAAGGTTGGGAAATAGTCGAGTGTAGTCATCTGGAGCTGAAATATTTCCTATTACTTGCCTGTAAGAGATTTATTTGGACATCCTCACTGTAGTGAGAAAATAGCTTGTGTATGTACCCTTAAAAAAAGCAGTCCATGGAGAATATACCTATCTTTGTATGACAGATAAATAGTTCCATCAGGATGAAGCTGATCTTAACCTTGTATTATAACGTTTTTCTTATTCAAGCTTTGTTTTAAGCCAAGCAAACTCCTGAAAACCTCTTGAGGATGGAGAAGTTTCTCTCCAGTGGGATTTTCTCTGTTGGGGATCAGTGGTTGCCTGCAGTGATGCTGAGTTTGTCCTGTGTGCATTGGGCTCTGGCAGAAGGGTGTGGAAGGGGATGTGTGAGGTGGCTGTGCAAAGCTGTTCTTGCTACAGTGGAGTTTAGAGCAAGGTGAAATGGACACTCAGGCTGCCTCCTGGACTGAGCTGCCTCCTCTGCTGTGTTTCTGTACTGCTGGAGCTGGCTTTGAGGCCCTGGAGCAGAGCCTTGTCCCTGTGCTGAATTTACTCCATTTCACAGGGGTTCCCATCAGCAGGGTCATTGTCACCAGGGGCTGTGCCTCTCCAGCTCACGGGCACTTCAGGGGCTGGACACAGCTTCCATTTCAAACACGTTTCTGTAAAGTGGGAAAAGTCTGGAGTACCACATTTGGCAGTTTTCTCTCATGCTACAATTTTGTTCCAAATGAAATATGACAACACAACAGTTGCAGTAATTACAGTAATTGACTTCAGAGAGTTCAAGATGATCATGTAATTAGCTGCTTTATGGGAAGAGATCACCACCATCTCCCTCTTTCCACGCTTCTGTGGTCTTCAAAGGTGTATTACAGAGGACTGTAAAACAAAGCACTTCTACCTGAGTTCTGAATACTCTTCACAAAGGCTGACTTGTGAATTTAGAAACAAAATCAGACTGCCATAAGAAAAAAAAAACACGTTGCCTTTTTTTCCTAGCTAGGAGAAGTTGTCATGTTGGTGCTCTTGCAGAGCCAGAACATGATGAGAGAGGTTGTAATTGGCAGAGAGATAATTCATTTGAAAACATCTCTTTTACTAAGGAATTGCAGGTAATTTCGAGAGAATAAATTAGATGCCATAAAGAATCTTTACTGATGTCTTTTCAAACTTTCTGTGGGAAAAGGCGAGGGCAAATAGTCTATTGAGAATTTTTATATAAGCTGTGAACAAAACACATAAAGCTCTAATTGTTAGGAAACCACTGTGCTCTAAACGGTTCACATATAATAGGATCATTTCTATGCAGCTTCAATAGGACGTTCTTCCATTTTCTAGAAAAGGGACTCATGGCATGGCAGAAGTTTTGTGCTTCTTTGTCTACAAAACAATTTTCTGAAGAAAAATGGCAAGACAAACCTACTTCCATCAGATTTACCCAACTATTGATTACTTGCAAAAGGAAAATAGATACCTCTGATTTATGCGATAGTAGTAAATCTTTAATTTCAAAAGCTAAATAAAGAAAATCTGATGAAATAAGATTAGCAGAGGTGTGCAGAGATTTGGAAGTTTAAGACAGGATGCAATTTTCTTTTTCTCCTTTTGTTAATCATTGAAAGCATAATACAGACACCTAAAATGAAATATGGAATAGTGTCAAATCTTTTAGTCAAAAAGACTTTTCTACTACATAGAAAAAAACTTTTGACTTATAAATCCTAGTAAAAATCCTTGGCTTTTTATACACTTTATATACTTTATTAGGATATGCAGTAAACTTAGAAATTATCTTCATCCTCAGAGGAGTTAAAACTGAAACGAAGCTGAACAATTTTATCCAACAGTGAAGTTAGCTCTGCTTTGAGCAGGAGATTGAATCATGATGACACCTTGAGGGTCCCCTCCAGTCTCAGTTACACGATGATTCTCTGGTTAACTTTAGTATCTTCTTAATTCAAGTGGGTATTTTCTGGATTTAAGGGTAATAGGCATTAATCACTTTTGTGATCCACAGTAACTTACCTGGTGATCCTGAGTCATCCACTTGCTAGGTAAAATGTGTTATAATAACCACTAGGAACGTCTTTATGTCCATAATGGAATGAATCCAGGTTTGGAGAGATATTCCTGGTGCTACCTGATACTTGAAGTGTTGCTCTCTTCTTTTGATGTGGTCTTGGGGAAGAAAATAGGTTTGGAAAAGGAAGATGGTGATGCCTTAAGTTTGAGCTTTCATATTTTTTAGATTCTGTACTGCCTTAGTGTGTGACTCTGAACTTCATATGAAGTGTTAGCAAGTTCTCCTCACAGTTTAGTTGGACAAAATCCTTTTCCAGCCTGAGAACCAAGGGCACCATTGCAGCTTCAGGACCAAAGAAACCAGGGAACTGAGGAGAGCAGACTGGGAGGATGTGACTTCATAACCTGAATCTGTAATTAGACAATTAACCCTGGTATGCAAATGGACCAAAACTTATAAAAGGGTGAAACCTCATGACTAGAATCCATCTGGAGTCCATCCTGGGTAGAGCCACAGCCAGGCTGCCCAAGGTGGGCCCTTTAAAGGCCTTTCAATAAATACCTACTTTATTCCTTTAACTCTGTCTAGCCTCTGCTCCAGATCAGCCTCTCTAGGCATCAGTGGAAATATTCCTTTTTCCAGTTATGAAGGTGGGTGATCGATGTGACTTTTTTATTACCTAGGGTAGCTCAGCACCAAACACTGTTTCTTGGTGTGCATGCACACACTGAGAACTCTCAAACCAGAAAAGCAGGCATCTTCCCAGTGTGCATCAGTCAGCAGAGCTCAGAATCCAGATTCTCATGGATCTACTTCCCCATATGGGAACCAGCTTTGCTTTCAGATTATGCATTAGGAATTGGCACCTCAGTGCCACAGCATTTAAAGGGCTTGAGGTTGTAGCCTAGTCAAAATTTCTGTATGAAATGTGTAGCAGAGAAGATAGCTAAGCAAGAACATCCCCAGCTTAAAAAAAGCTGCACCTCCAGAGTTAGAAAATTAGAAGTGAAATCCTCTTCAAAGTGATAAATGCACTGAAGTATTAAATAGCCTTCAAAGGGTGTCCTCCTCTGCACCCACCAAAAACATTTCTCAAGAGAGGGAAGCTGATCTTCTCTTCCATGTTGTTTATTGTTGCAGGATTTTGCTGATGCATTAGCTGTGAACAGCTACAAGTGAATGTTTTTCAAATGGAGTTTCAAATGGAGGACTGTGCATTACAAGAATAACAAAACAGCATTCTTTGTTCATCTTAATTCTTTCAATACATTGACAGAGCTATTGCCAAATGACCTTCTCTTCAAAGTATTGCAAATGATCTGCAATACAATCAGATTGTTTCTCAACTATCTGAGAAATGGTGCCTTTTTTTTTTTTTCCTCCTTACTTCTCCTGTGGGTACATAACCTAAAGGTTATTATTTTGCCGAGCTGTTTTCCTGAGTTCATTCTTTCTGTACATAAAGGTCTTGTTTTTATCAGACCATGCTGATCACTATTGAGAAAGCATGTGGCTGTTCTGGCATGCTCAACTGCTCCCATGTCAAGAGCACTTTTAAAATTTTATTATAAATCATAGTACCACATAAACTCAAATTATCATTTCTTTAACTTCTTCTGCAAGTTATTTTCCTCTGCAATAGTTTTATTTTTAAAAAAGCTGTTTAAAAAGAAGTCAAACAAACAAACAAACAAAAAGCTTTAAAATACTATGTAATAAATTCCCCATTTAAAATTGCACAAAAAAAAATAAAATAAAACCCTTGGCAATGTAGACCTTCGAGCTGCTCCTGACTGAGCTTCTGGCAGTGTTGCTCAGTGATTTCTGGCTTTAAATGTACAAAACTCATGGAGAAAGATTCAACTACTGGCAGGATTTTCTGCAGTCTGTGGGCCAGGATCAACACCCTCCTAACAAGCTGTGCCTGAGTTGCAGAAATGCTTCAGTGAGTGAGGCTTTGTGGGTGCCACCGCCCTGGTGCAAGAGCAGTTGCAGACTCTGTAATGAAGCAGTTGTGTCAGAATCAAGTGTGTATTGATTGTCTAGACAGGATTATAAAGCACCAAAACCAACTCCATTTAATGGATCCATTTAATCCATTTACTGGATGCTCTAGTGAGATCCCAAGCTCTGAAGCAAAGTGATGTGATACTCCAGACAAGAGCTCTATGGGAGAGGAAGCTCCATGTATTAAATATTTTTACACTTGGAAATTGGCTTGCTTCTGTGTTGGAATGAAACAAAGTATCCCTGAAGTGGTATTTTAAAAAACAGAAACAAACAAAAATGAACAAAACCCCCACCCAAAACAAACAATTAACTCAACAAAAAGTCCAAACAACCCAAACCAAAAATGAAGTCGTATTTAGATATATTAACCTCTTTAAAATATTTGTCTGGGTTGTCAGTGTTTTTAAAGCTCCACAATACATATTTGTTTTTCCTCTGCTTTAACTTTTCTTCCTGTTTTGCTGTGTAGCTCATGTGCTCGAGTTTCCCCTTTATTCTGCTGTCATTTTCCAGGACAACCAGGGGAACCTAATCAGCTTGAACAGAACCATTTATTATATCACATACCCCTATGGAGTTCCTTTCTGAGGAAACACGAGTGGTTCTCACACTGGAGCCAGAATGTTTCCAGCCCTCTGAGTGCTGAATGCAGGGCCACGTGGGAAAGGCAATTTTCATTTTCCAGTGTGCACAGGCCCCACGTGCCCCAGTCAAACCCATCTTTAGGGCTGTGCTTTAGCAGTGCTCACAGCTGGCAGCACAAAACCAGAGCTGCTGTAGCAGGAGGCAGCCTGTGCAAGCCTGAAAGGGATTAGCTTTTCCTTCCTTCCATTTTCTCCTTTCTGAATGGATGAACATGGGAAAGTAGTTATTTCCTGTGGTTACATATTATACACAATTATGCCACATGTGTGAATTATTATTTTTTTTCCCCTAGCAAAGCCTGCACAGTTTGCTGGTGTTTTTTGTTGGTTTGTTTGGGTTTTTTCTTTGTTTTTTCTACCCCATCATAATGCTGTGTGACTGACAGGAGCTTGCCTGCCTTTGAAAAGTTTACAGGTTCCCAAGCTTCACATTCCCTCTGCCCAGGAAAACATTCATGTTTGCTATGACAGACATGAGCTGGCAAATATTTTGGTCTTATTCTGTAAGTTTTTGGTGAGCTATGATGTAATTACAAGTTTAATTGTTTAAAAACTTGGTTATTTGTCTGAAGTCATCACCACAATTTGGTATCCAGTAGTCAGATACGGTGATGTTTCTTCCCACAGACAGCATGTGGTGTTGGTTTTGAGTTTTTTTGGTCACAGGAGGAAAGAGCAATCAGGAAGTCACCCTGCTCAGGTACCCCAGTTTGACCCAGTGATTAACCATCTATCTTGGGAAGAGCTCACTTTGTCTCATCTCTGGATCCTGGTCTCAGTTCTTTTCTTTAGTCCTCCTTCCAGAAACACAATGGGAACAAACCAGGCAATGGAATAGCTGAAAAAATGTGGCATCACTGAAGGGTTTGTGGCCATATCTACAGGGATTTAATTGTTCCTTCCACAAAGTCTGAAAGAGGATTTAACCAATCCGTAGACATCAGCTGGGTCTAGCAGCCTTAGCCCTCGCAGCATAACAAATGTATGGAACTAGATCAAAGACATAACACTTTCCTTTGATTTTGGTTTAGCTATTTCCATTTGAAACAAATGTTCAACATAGAGCACACTGCTGATTGCTGAAACGTGGTGATCCATAATGCAAGTTGTGGGTGAAAAACGGCCATAGGAAAGAGTAGTGTGTGTCTGATTTGTTTCATTATGCAGGTGTGAGCAACATGGACTCCAATTGCCTTTGGAGCAAAAATTATTAGGAAAAAACCTATCTCAGCAAGAAACATGTAATGGGATTTTGTTGTGGATTTTGTTTTGTCATTAGGTGAAATGTTCCTGCCTTTTGGTTTCAGAGAGATTCCACTGCTGGCCTTGATATTTGCTGTATGAGTTGTGGCTCGGGTGGCAATGCATTTCCACAAGGAGACAAGGTGATAACTCTTCTGACTGGTTATCGCTTGTTCAGGAATAAATCTCAAGGGATGGATGTGAAAAAATATCACTGGATCAATGGCAATCCAGGCAGAAATGGTCACTGCTGCAGACAGGGGTGCTTTTCTGTTTTCCTTTGTCATGGCAAACATGGGTGTTCATATTCACTGTAGGTTGTGCAGGGCATGCGAAATGAAATGTAAAAGTAAAATAGGAAAAAGAAAAAGCTGCAGTCTAGGGAAGTTGAAATTTGAATTATAGTGGCTCATAAAAGCTGCAATAAAGACCGTGGCTCTGGTATAAAAACACAGGAAGGAACTGTCTCTTTCACGAAGAGATTTTAATATTGGGTCCCAATCCTACAAAGAATTACACCACTCCTAAACTTAATACATACGTTATTGGAGTCATCAGAACTCCAGAACTCTGAATTGCAATCTTTACTGCCAGAATACATCTGTGGAGATAAACGCCCTGTTGAAGTTAATGGGAGTTTATGGTGTAAAGAGTTAAAGTTAACAGACTTTGTGTGCACAGTCAAGGCTACGTGGACAAAGGGGTTGGCTTTGCATATCACAAGGCAGCAAAAGAGCTGAAATAATCTCAAGTTAATTCCTTTTTTCTGTCAGTAGTCTCAATATTTGCCTTTCCAGGCTTCAACTGCGCCATTTTGTTGTTTTACTCCGGCACCTCATTTTCTTTATCCTTAGTCATTTTATGTAGACAAAAACTCCCAGGTTTTGCAAGCTGCTCAGTTTTGGGGAAGGCTTGGTAATGGAATCAGCTATCTAGATTGCAGTTCTTTACTACCAAGCCCAAATGAAAGGCTGCTTCCCCAAGGTTTCACCATGCCACTCTTCACTGCAAACCCTGACTTACTGCTCTGTTTTTCCACAGGAAAGGAGTGAAACGATTTCTTCTTCATTTCTTCCTCTTTTCATGCAACTTGATGCCACTTTTGCATTCTTCTGTCTTTTGTTACATTTAAAACAACAACCAGAAGATCTCTACCTCACTGTGTTTTAACTCCTAGCATTCCTTTTTTTTTTTTTTTTTTTTTTTTTTTTAGATGATAACAGGTTCCTATGTTTAGCTTGAGGCTCATATTTTTCATTAAATTTTACTTAAGCAATACCATGTTCCCTGACATTGTTTGATCCAGCCTGTGTCTCTAGGCTGTACAGTTATGGTGTCCCTCTTTTCAAAGGTGAATTGGGTGTGTACAGGTATAATTCACATGCTTGAAAATTGTTAAATCTCTTAAACTCCTTCAGTATCTTGCTAATGAAAGCCGTCACAGGCCTTAATAAGAATCCCTTCCTTCTGTACTTTTCCAGGATGCAGGACAGGTTGCTGTGAGTGGCCACACTGTGTGAGGCAGGATCCCTGACATTCTGGGAGGGAAATGCTTGCCTTTGCTCGCTCTTTCATTTCAGTGCTGTAGAGCCCAGAGTGCCATCAAAGCACAGAGTGTGCTTGCAAAGAGAACACCAGCACATGTAGGCAGAATTGGAATGACTGAGCAAAGCTGAGAGCAGGAAATAGATTAGATCCAAAAGCCAGTTGTCTCAGGTGTGTTGATATTGGAGGTGTTGAACACCCAGTGGGGACGGTGTGGGAGGCTGAGAGGGAGAGGTGGTTGAGCAGAGCCCATGGGACTGGAGCTCATGCCCTTAATCAGGCTCTGAGGGCTGCAGGAGAGGTGCCCCAGCCTCACGGTGCTGGTTTGGAGCTGGGCACTGTAAGCAGATGTTATCCTGTCCCTAACAAAGAGAGGATTATCAATCTGACAAGGCTGGGCATATGGGATAAAGTAATCTTATGAAAGCCTGATCTGCTGGACTAACAGGGAAGCACTGGTTGCATTTTGCATATTTTTCTTTTTATTTAAGCAGCTGTAGATTTTTTTGAAATGAGTCTCAATGCAGACTGCAGTCTCCGACAACTCTAAAGAATGTAAAGTCAAAACTCGAGGAGACTGGATCATCTTCAAGTAGCACTTGAGCTATCAGTGTGTTGCAGAACATGACTTTTCCTTTTGCCTATGGATTTTCAGTTTTTCTCCCCTTGCATAAACTTAGTTTTGATGCTGGGAGAGATCATGTAAAAATAACATGAAGAATAGTTCTCTGTATGCTCTTGAGTGTTACTGCTGATAGGATTAAGTGATCTGTGGGAGTTCAGCTCTCTTAGAAAAGCAGGTGTGATCTTATACCTAAAGTTCTGATCCTTTCTGTGCAGAAAAGGAGAGAATCCTATGAACACTAATGGAGAAGTTTTCAAGGAGCAGTCTGGTACTCCAGGAGCAATGTAGTTTCTGAAAATATCTTTCACAAAATCCACTTTTGCAATGAAACTTGTGAAAATTCAGGCTATTAACAGGCGCCTATTGTTTATCTTGCAAGGGAAAAGGATAAATTTCAGATAATGAAAATCAATATAGAAACAACAAAGGATACTAAATTACTTGTTTTAAATTTAGTTACTTTTAAAGTTTATTAATTTCTTTTTAGATCCCATTGTATAAAAGCTAGCTCTATTATTAGCTCAGTTAACTTCTGCTGAGGTTACTTTCATGGATATTTTATTCCCTTTGTAAAGGCCCTCAGAAACAGGCTCCAAAGAACAGTTAGTAGCCTTTTATATAGTGGATGAGGGAGAAATATAGTTGTTACATATCCAGCTTTTTTGGTTTTAATTAACAGATCTGTGCACTAAACCCCATGTCCTTTGAGTCCTTGTTTAATAGTTCAGTGGTTAATCTTGCAATTTCTGGCAATTGTTGAGATTCCACCAAAGCACTTCTGGATTGAATGGGATGTGTTCAATTTTAAGAGGTTTTGGCCATGGTAAGTCAGTCAGCAGAACTGAACTGAACACAGCTCCTTTTAACAGTAACACCCTAGAGCTGAATCTGTCTCTGAATGAAAAAAAAAGAAACACACCACCCCAAAATAATAAAACAGCAGTGCTGATCCAACCAGAGGGGTTGCACTGCCAGAACCCTGAGAACACCAAGAGATTTCAATGACCCTGAGCCAACCATCGAGTCTAAAACGAGAGGAGAGTTAAATGCAGTTCTTAATATGCTAATGAAGACAAAATTATCTCTTCTCATTAAATAATGTGCCGACCTTGAACCAGTGTTATTATTAATGCTAAGGTACATTTGCCAGTTTTATCCCCAATTTCTTCTCCCCAGCTTCCCCTGGAGTGTCCAGCACTTGGCACCTGTGTTGCAGACATGCTTTCAGGTCGAGTGCTGTTTGATACCAGCTGTTTCCAGATGTCCTTATTAGTCCAATTATTTGATTTACCAATGTAGCTATGCTACTTTACTTAATACTGCTGAATCTGGCTTTTAGATCCCAGACTGGGCCAGTAATACCCTGTTGTTATTCCTTCTGCATATTTTCCAGCCGTACCTAAGATTGGTTTTGCACAAAGAATTGACCAGATTAAGTTACAATTAGCTGTCTTGCTAGATTTCCACTACATCTGTGGGAGAAGAAAAAATCTTTCTGCTTATGAATGAGTCGGCTACTTGTGCTTTTATGCTTGGCATGCAACAGTTCTTAGAGGCTTAGGGTGTGATATCAATGATTCAAACATCTTTGATATGTTTAGGCTCAACACACCAATGCAGCACACACAGAAGCACTAGCACTAAAGGAAGGAATTTCAGTAGTCTTTTCTATCTTATCCTCAGTACAATAAAAAAGCAGCAGAAGATCTCATGAATCAGTAGAGAAGTAATGTATTTTCCCTCTACCTCCTCCTTACCCTCCCCCAAGACAATCTGATTTTTTTATAAAATGGTCTTTATTTGGTAAATATTTTTTTTATTTATATTCAACCTATGATCTTCCTGAAAATGATTTTATTTAACCCTGAGGATTTTAAACTCCACTGTTCTGGGATTTTTCCCTGGTTCTGCTGAGAATTTAGAAGAGATCCACTCTGAGGCAGGATTATCTGCTATCTACCTAATACAGATTTTGTTGCTTCTCCTAAAGCATTTAGTGCTGAGGGCTGTTAAGAGCCATTTTATTGAAATAGATGGGCCCCATCTCCAGTCCAAAAGAAATATCTATATTCTTATTTGTTGCTGTCTGTTACGCAGCATCAGTTTCTCCTTGAATTTGCTAAACAGGAGCACAGGAAGTGCTGGATACAGGAATAGGTCTGGAATTGAACAGAAAGCTACCTGGCTCTCAGTTGTGGGAGCATTCCCACTTGAATTGGAAAATTCATATTCTAAATGTTTGTGGAAAGGCTTGGGATGGGACAGATACATGGAAGAGCCAAGTAATTGCTCTGAGCTATAACAGAGGTTCCTCAGCTCTGGGCTGGAGCTGTTGTCTCTCACACACCCTGGCTGCTGCAGAGAAGTGTTAAGGACAGTGTAAGCATCTTTTCTTTGGATGGATTCAAAGCAATGAACTTCTTATCTAAAAGACAAAACTCCTGGTCTTTTACAGACTGTAGGTACTTGAAACTTTGGTGACCTGTTGTCTTTTGTTGAAAGCGATCATCCTTTTCCCACAATGCAGGTATGTCAGAGACTAACATTCTCTGTGCTATGAGAGGGCTGCCCAGAAGGCTTTAGGCTTTGAGTTTCCTCTTTCCTTTCTGGTTACTAAAGGTAACTCTTTTCAGAGATGTTCTGAATGGGAGGGGGTAGTTAAAAAGGACCTAATAATAGAAATCTGTGGGTTTATGTGAAATCTTATCTTTCTCTGTTTATTTTGCCTTGATGCTTTTTCTTTCTGGACTTCCCCATATTTTCTCTGGTCTACAAGATACGTTTCTGTTTGAGTCTTGAACTTTAACTGGTCTTGAAAACTCAATAACTGTGAACAGTGAAACCTTCCTCTTCTTCCGTCAAATCCTAAGCCCTTTGAATGCCTGAATCCTTCTTAAACAACTCTTAACACACACATACTTCTCCAATTTGAGGTAAATATTTCAAAGCTTATGGTAAATTAGTATTATTTTAAGGTAAACACTTTAAAAGGTATCAATACTCATTGACGTTTTATTTTTTATCAGGACTTTTTTAGTTAAATTACTGCTGGACCCTTTAGGGGAAAAAAAAGCTGAAACAAAACACTAGAGATTCTCATGGCTTGGGTATTCTCTTGAGCTAATGATTTCTCTAGATGAAAAAGTGTGATTTCTTTATTACTGTTATGGTATTTTATGGATGAAGAGAGATTTGATCATTCCTGGAACACAAGGAGAGAGTCTGTTCTAAGAGAATATTAATATGAGAATGCAATGCTGCCACTCAGATGAAGGAAGGCAATGCTGCCACTCAAAAAGAGGAAGGTACTGCTGATTAGATGTGGCCACAGAAATGTTCCCTTGTGTCATTAAGTCCTGTGGGAATACTGCTCCCTTTAATCCTCACCTACTTCTGTTACAGTTCCTAGAGAAGAACTTCTAGGCTTGTATTACAGCAAATGCTAGTACATGTCAGGAGAAGAGAGATTTGACACTTTTTAAAAGTGTTTGGTGTCTGTAAATACCTGCTCTTATTCTGTACCACTGATGGAAAGGGGTAGATGAATTTTAAACCTAAAAGGAAATGATCTCTGGTAGTACAACTCTTCATTGCAGCAGGGTTCTATATTATAAGAATATTTACTTTTCTTTATTGGCTTATTCTTCTTTGTTTGTTTGGGGTTTTTTCCCTCTCTTGGAGTGGATTAGCACAGCTCAGGATATACAGAGATGGTGTGAAGAAGACAAAGGAGAACAAAGCCAAAGATTTCTTTCTATGAAAAAAAAAAACCCTCCCACAACTGATGCAGCTGCTAAAGTGCTTTTCCTTCTCCAATGTTTCTAACATCTGGAGTTGCTGAATCCAAGTAAGATATACCAGAACTTCAACAGATCTGTTCAATAGAGTCTGTAAATAGACAAGTTTTAATTTAACTAATGGATGGAAAAAGAAAAGGTGAGGACAGTACTTTTGGTAGACATTGCCAGCACTGCTTGCTTTTTTTTCCCTTTATCCCTCCCTTAGCAAATGCTATTACTGTAAGAGGCAGAGCTGATAGATTTACTTTCTTTGCTGTTGCAGTTTAGGAAAGTTAAAGAAGTCAGCAATCAGATTCTGGGGGCCTTGCAGGCAAAGGAATTTCAATTTCAAAGTACAAGAAATGGTGGTCTTGAAACAAAAGATCATCAAACACTAATAATTCCTGACTCTTGCTGGAGCAGTGGAGTGGGTAGGAAAGTGTGTCTCTTTTTAAGGGGCAGAGAGTGTAACAGTGAATCCTGCACTCAGTCCTTGGGGACTGTATAGGGGTGATACCAGGGAAGTCAGATGTGAACAAACAGATTATTTAACACCACTGAAAAAACCCAGCGTGTGCATGCCCAGGAATTGCTGAAATGTGAGAGGAGTTGTATGAGAACTCCTGAATCCCATTTCCAAAGCACCTCAGAAAGCAGCTTGTCTTGGTGAGTCCTGCTGAGGAAGAGAGCGTGGTGTCCTTCAGACCCATGGGGAATGTTCACTGGGAACTGCAGCAGGTGCAGTGTGGCACTCAGGTGTTGTTCAATGTTTGCACATCACCACAGACATGGCATGCACACATTTTATAGTTAAACTGCACAGAAGTAATATTCAACAGACCAAAACCCTGAATTTTCACCTTTGAAAGCTATTGCAAATTTCACTTTAATTACCCAACAAATTTTGCCTTCCCTAAAGTGCAGTTAGGTGTATTTTTCAGCAAATAAACTATTTGTCACAAAAACTGCAAAACTTTCTAAAGAGTGACCTTTAAATCTTCTTGTGTTGCTGCTTTCCCAGACAGGCTTTCTCAGCCTGTAGATTTACTTTGCAGATTTGTTTGTAGATTTAGTGGACTCACTGTGCTCCCAGTTGTATGATGTTGCATTTGGCTGTATTAAAATGCATTTTTTAGGTTGCAAGTGATTCACATCTCTCTGCAAGAGTAAAAGTAACCTGCCTCTGCTATTTACTACTCCACAAAGATTTGCTGCAGCAAAAATCATGCCAGAAAAAAATTAATTTATGTGGTCTTACTCTTGACAAAAAATCCACAATAATGTGGGACCGAGCTCTTGCTTTGACCTAGGACTGAATAAGGACCAGTTCTCTTGTTTCTTTTTATTAACATTTCCATCTTGGACCCAGTCAAACAACCATTTTCTTGGTTGTCTTGTTTGTACTTTACAGAGAATTTTTTAACCGAATAGAGCTCAAAGCCAAGATATCAATGTATCTGCCCCTATAACTGATTGCTTAAACAACCAGGCTAAGCAAATAATAGATTTGAAACAGCGTCCATGTGATATGAAAGCACTGCTGTGTGACTTCTTTTTGGTTTTGATTGTGTCCCAGATATAACATTAAATGTTTTGTCTACTGCCAACCAGAGAAGGAAGTGATGTCTAGTTCTTCAAGTAATATTTAATGATAATGCATTTTGAAATACTCTTGACAATCACAGAACCTTTTAGAATTGTTTGAAAAAAAAAAAAAGAAAAAGAAAAATTAACAAAAACAACTCCCACAAAAAAATCAAACCCAGAGAAGCAAAATTATGAGCACTGCTGATTCCAAAAACTGCATAACTATTCCTGCAAGGCATTGGTGTATATTCTCTAGGTTTTTCAATACAGAAAAGAGTTTGATTTAGAAAGTGGTGCCCAGTACTTTTTCTTTTTTGCAGAAGGTCAACAGACAACCATACAAGAGTCCAGTTTTTTAATTGAAACTCGACAGCTATGCCAAAAGGACCTACAAAACCCCTAGATTTCTTTTATCCAAATTGGACCTTGTTGACAATTAGTTCTCTCTGATGCTGGCCCTGAGGGTGTGTGGGGCAGGAGGTGGAATTGGTATTTCCACAAAAGATTTTTAGCTGGCAGAAGGGCAGATTCCTGCAGGAGAAGAATGGGGCAGAGATGGGCAGACAGATCCCCCAGAACTACACAGGCAGGGAGACTTTTGAACAGAACAGAAAACAAATCTGTAGGTTTGAGGTTTCCCTGGGCATGGAAGGACCTCACAATATTTGTTTTAAATCAAAATGCTCCTGGAAGTCTCCAGGAAGAATGATTTAAGTAAAGGACTGGCCCTGTAGGGATATTGTAGGCTCTTAGTGGCTTTGTTTGCAATTTGTTTTAATCCATTTCCCCCAGTACATCTGAGCTCTCTGTATTTTAAATCATTAGTAACTTAAAATAAGTTGGTTCTTTGTGGTCTTGCAAAGCCTGCTCTGTATAAACCCATAGTGCTTGGGGTGTTTGCTTTAAGGGAAAAAAAAAGTAAAAAAGCTTAATATTCAGGTTCAGTGATTTAGGGTGGCATTGTATTGTGTGACATATTTATATGATAATATGTGAACACCTCTGTCTGCAAGATGCACTTAGAATTAATGACACCTTGCACTGAAAGATGACTTGGAAGAATTTATTGCACTTTCTTCACGGGGCTGAGCATTTTGGAATGGCAAGGTGTGCTAATCACTAGGAATGTCTGAGAAGTGTCAGATCCCAGATTGCCTGGACAGAAATTACAGGAGCAGTTCCATCAGGTGTGTGGCTCCAGCAAAAGCCAGTGAATGGATATCAGCAGGAATGCCCCATGGATGGGGTCAGTGGGAATGCTCCATGGATGGATGGGGTCAGTGGGAATGCTCCATGGATGGATGGGGTCAGTGGGAATGCTCTTCCAGGTTGAACTGACTGTGGTCTATGGGATCTGCATCCATCATCCTACAGACACACAGAACAGAGTTTGTGTCCCCACACGCACACACACACAGGGGTGTGCTTTGCTCATCACTGAGTGTGAGGCTGAGGTGCAGCTGCTCTGTCAGCTGAGCAGCCTGTGCCATAGCAGCAGGGACACCCCTCAGCTGCACGCTTGGCAGGCTGCTCTGGGGCCACCAAAACGGGCTGGGCATAGCTCTGGGATAACCTGGCTCTACAGCTCCCAAAATGAGAAGAGCTTCAGTACAGCTGGCAAGGCTACAGGGAGCTTGGAAATATTTCCCCTGTATTGCAAGCATGGAAATAGATGGTACCCCAAAGAAAAGAGAATTTATATCCTGGATATCAGTGGATTTCCCCAAAACATCACAAAGGGCAAATTACTCAAGAACTTTAATCAAGTGACTGGGTTTGTTTGGATTAGAAACCTTTCAGCTCTGTTTTCACACAGCTCCCATGTTTGTGTGATTGCTTCAATTTGCATTTATGGGTCTAACATATTGAAGTATCAGCACTCAGATCTAAAATCAGCAGTGTTAACACTATGCACTAGGAATTTTTATTTAATGAAAATACCAATTTTAAAAAAAATATAGATATTGAAGTAATGAGAGAAAACCAAGGAGCAAGCAGGTCACTTCATTTTTTTAGTCTTCCTCTGTTGCTGATGCCTATGGGAGCCATTAAAGTAATTTATTTTCTTTATCAATTTATTGCTTTTGCCTTTAGGCTGGAGAGAAAAACAAGCCCCCAGCCTTGTGTGGCTGCACTGAGGGTAGCAGCAGCATTCATTGCTACAATTTTTTGGGGGGTGTTTTGTAAATTTGTCTAAAGGACTGGTAACCAGGGGAGAAATAAGCCACTTTTTCAAACCTGTTTGAGTCAGAAGGGAAGAGCTGGTGTGATTTTCCCAGTGATGCATCCTTGTTCCCTCCATTTCACTGCAGGGATAACTGCTGTGGCAAGGTCTGTGCAGTGCTGGTGCAGCTGGGGTGTGACAGTGGGTGGGGTAGGGGAGCTGCTGTTCTCATTCTAGCTGAGCATCAGACAGTGGAGCAAACAGCTGCTTGGGGCAAAGCTGAATGTCCAAGCAGAGGCCACCCCAGCCCTGGGGAGCACCTCTGCTACAGAAACCCTGGCAGGGAAGTGAGGGCAGAGTGCCAGCACTGTTCCCCTCGCTCACAGAGGGAATCACCGTGAACAAAATGCACCGTCGGTACAAATGGGTGCCAAGGTTTTGTTTGGTCTAACACTGCCAAGAACAAAGTCTTGATCATCTTGGTTGTCCCAAGTCCTATCCAACAGCTTTTGAGATGATTGAGTTTATACTGCTTGAGTTAATATTCTCCCCTATTATTTTTTCTCAACTGACTATAGGTAATAGTAGCCAATTTCTTGTGTGCTGAGAAAACTTGTACTTCAGGGAATGCTGCTGCTCCCTCACGTGAGACTCCCCTGGTCTCATCTCAATATTGCATTTTTTAGGCCAGACTGAAGTAGGAATGTATGAGAGTTTCCCTCATCTGAATTGTGAGTGGGCATTGATGGAATAGAACAACAATTTGTGTTTGATCTATATGTCTTGCATCATTTGCAATGAATTTGTATGGAATGGTAATGTTTTAGTACTTAAATGATAAACTTTTGAAAAGTAACAGTCAGTTTACTCATACACCAGCTATAATGTGATGTGTTGCACAGGCCAGCCCTCTCCAATACAGAGAATTTGTAGTAAAGAGGTTTTCTAGTCCTTGAGGCACATCAAGTGTTTTCTAGCACTTTAAAGCACTGTATGTGAATATATTACAGAAGAAACACCAGGTATTGTGGGTTTTAAACAGTTCTACTCCATCAAATAAAATATCCTTTTTTTAAATGTTTTATATAGAGAAAAAGAACAAAAAAAAAAAAAATCAAACACAAGAAACGCCCAAACCGCAGTGAATTTCAGATGGATTCTGTGGGTGTCCAGATTTAGGTCTATGTGCCAACAGAAGGCCTGTCTATTATTTCTTCATGCATATTGCAATTAGCCACCCACACCAAAGTGGGCATGGGATAAAGAATTGTTCCCTTACCACAGAGTCTCCTACAAAGTGCAAGTTTGGGAGGAAGATCCAGCTGGAATTAGGCCATTGCTAGCTCAGCTTTGATCCCCTTTCTGGCTTAGAAACTGGGGAAAGCTGGTGCCCTTGTCTCAGGAAGACTTTCTGTTATAAGTGCCTGACCTCAGAAGTGCTGGGGCAGGGAGTGCAAAATGCTTGTGCATTTTTCATATAAAAAACCCAGGAATGATGGAGAGACCAGGGAAATGGGTGGTGCCCAGAGCTTTGGAGTGTGTGAAATGCTCTGTTGGTGAGCATTGTTAAGTTAAAAATTGAGGAAGGCACAGGGATTTGCCATCTACCTCCAAGAAATAGGAAATATCCCACAAAGTTAAAATAACAGAAAAGGTTATTCATTCTAAGTTTATAGAGATGAAATAGAGTTACTTTATGACTTAGACTTGGTAGTAAAAGTACATATATAAGGCAGTTGATAATGTTGGTAATGTGGAGTAATATTTGCAGTAGGAATCAGGGGATTTCAGTACTTAGTTCTGCCATTGATTCGCTCTGTCAGAATTTGTCAGCACAGTGTCTTCATTTCTATTGTGATAAAAGATGGCTGATAAATGTGCTCCTAAAGATCTAGTGGATTTTTAAAGATTTTGGGACTGTAAAATTTGCAGATAATTACAGTGGTATGATCATTTGCAGCAATATTTTTAATTTTTTTCTCTTCATGAGGAATTTTACTATTTCTTCTTTTGGAAGTTAATTTATATTAGGAGTAAATGTTTCATGATACACCCATAGGAAACGCTTATTTATTTCTCAAGGTTTCATTAAACCCCAAACTGTTATGTCTTCTGTGCTGATGGGACAGCTTGTCTCATTCATGGTCAGCTACTAAATCATTCATGTCCACCCTTATGTTTATGTAACACCACTGCACACAGGGCTGGAGTCGGAGTCCTAAAGCAGCTCTACAGTAATTTTTGTATGAGTTCTCTAGGGATTTTTCAGGGGTTGGTCTCTGCTGCTATAGTTATTGTCAGTGGGATTAACAGAGGGAGCAGCAAAGAGCACAGGCCCAGCTGTGCATTCCCCAGGCACTTGTTCCACAAACTGGGAATGCCAACCTGCCCTCATAGGTGCAGGGCCCCATCGCCTCATCCCTTGTTCTGAAACAGCTTCAAACGCCTCATTTAAGAGGAAAAACCAGAAATTGTGTGAAGGCTGTGGAGGGCAGGAGGAATAAAGATGCTGCAGGTGCAGGCAGCCTGGATAGGCGGGCAGGAGTGCCCAGCAGGAGCGGGGCTGGATCTGTGGCACAGTGTGCATCTGGAGTTGAGACATTCTCCTCTCCTGGAAGGAGCCCTGGGAGCACAGGCAGCTCACGCTCTGTGCTCAGGGGCCCTCTGCAAAGCTGAGATAATAAAGTTCCTCTGCCCTCACCCATGGCTGGGGTGCTCTGGGAGGAGCTGAGCTCTCCCAGGGTGTTCTCTGAGGGCCACACACCGTGTTATCCACATTGCAGAATGGCACCCACCCCACATGCCTGGCACTGGCTACAGTTTGGATCACAGTTTTATGGAAGGGACTATCCCCAGTTTCTTTTTTCTCGAGGACAGAGATTTTGATTAATTTTTTCTTCTCTTCAGGGTTAGCACTTTGCCTTATATATATTTCAAGTTAGGGAAATTGCTCGGTTGACAGCTGTGGATAAAACATGAAATTTTAGATAATGTTTTAAATTCACTAGAGACAAACCTGCTTCAAGGTAATTTATAAATTAAACTAAATTCAAATATTGTCTTGTGGCATCTACCTGTAATTAGAAAACTTTCTTGAAGAGGAAAGAGATGACTGGTATACAAATTATTTTGCAGCTAAAAATAAGACTGTTTAGAGAGTGGATATTATCAGGCAAATCACGTGTTGAACAAGCTTTCTTCATTTTGTATTTAAGTTTTTCCCTGCTAACCAGCTTGACTAGTTTCAAGCCTGCTATGTAAAATTTAATGGGGAAAAGACTCAGAGTATGAGATTTTGCAGTTTCTCTGGTGTGAATTTGATTTCAAAATTCTGTCTTCTCCCATCTCTTTTTTCTCTCTCTGTTATGGGATCACAGATCGGTTTTGGTAGGAAAGGACCTTAAAGCTCATCTTATTCCAACCCCTGCCATGGGCAGGGACACCTTCCACTATCCCAGGTTACTCCAAGCCCTAATGTCCAAACCCACCTCCTCAGGACTGCTCTCAATACATTCTTAATCTTTTATCTGTCTTTTTGATGCCTGAAGGGAGGAAAAATAGTCCCTCAAGAAAAAGTGGGATTTTATGTTTTGGGAAATGATGCTTCGGACCTGCTTTATATTTCTTTTCTTGTATTTGTTGTCTATGGTTCTATCAGCCCACACTGTTTGTCTGGAGAGCAGGAAAATGCTGGGTGAGGCTGTGCCTTAGCTCAGCTCCAAGGCTGAGAGCCCCTGAACTGCCCTACGTGCCCTGCTGAGCATCTGAGCATTGGCCTGCCTGCCTCTCCCCTCCCCTCCACTCTTTCCCTTCCCCTGTATTTAATTCAGTGCACACCATTCCTATCTGCCTTCTTGCTTTTCACTGCTCTGCCTGTTGCTTTCTTTTGAGCAGTTCCTCACCTGTCACTGGCTGCAGAGGCAGCATCTTTAGGAATGGGCAGGGAGGAGAGGTCACTGGAAACATTTTGGTTTTGTCACAAGCCTGGTAGGTGCATGGGGACTCATGAACAAGGGCTGTGCTGCCAAGCAAAGGCCACTGGCTTTCCCAGTTTTACAGTTCTGATAAAAATTCTGAGCACTGAGAGATCATTCATTCAAGCACATAAATCAGAAAAGAACAGAAACAAAATTATCCTTTGCAAGTATTTTTTTGCTGCAACATGCCTCTAACAGATTGCACCTTTATTCAATTTCTTTGTAAGGGGCCGTGTGTCAAAAGGCTTTTTCCCTAGACCTGCTAAAATGTTAAATGGAAGGACAGCAGATTTCCTTCACCTTTTACCTTGAAGCAATAAACATTGTTGCTGGGAGGTGACATCAGTCAAAAACTGTGCCAAATCCAGGTATGGCAGGCCCCAGGGCAACCTGTACTCAGTGGGTTTCTAATTCTGACCTGTAATTGCAGTCATTTTCAGAAACTCAGTGCTTTCCAGCTGTTTCCCTTAGTCCACAGAAGTGTAGAAGTAAAGCTGCAGCTGTCTCTCAGCTGAAGGACATGAGAAAAATGTGTGGTTAGATATCCATCCTGGGTAAGTAAGGATTTGGAACTTTTGGATAGTTTTCAAGAGGAAGGGGCAGTATTGCTCCATAGTTTATAGGACATGCACCAGCTCAAGTGTCCTCTGCTCATTAAGGGACTTAATAGATGCCAATCTATATGAGGCAGAAATCCCCGAGCAATTCCTCATTACTGTGCAAAAATAACACTAAGTTATTTGCTCCCAAATACCATCGTCATCTCACTAAAGCCATTTTTCAAGATTGCAGTAGTTTTGAAGGAGACAAACGCTATGGAAAGCAAGTTATTGGGGTTTTCAATTTTGAGAGAAAATATTGTATTTTTTTCAAATGTAAAAATGAAGGTAAAGATGGCATTAAACTCAAAAAAGGCATGAAACCAATCCCCCTCTCCATACGTGGATTGAAATATATACAGTCTCCCTAAAGTTTTTATTTCAGAAAGTTAATCTTAAAATCAGGTTTTAATGATATGATGATGATGATGATGATGATAATAATGATAATGATGATGATGATGATGATGATGATGATGATGATGATAATAATAATAATAATAATAATAATAATAAT
>VZUI01061979.1:0-72837 GCA_013401135.1 Cettia cetti
GACCTTGAATGTATTGAAGCAAAAAAAAAAAAAAAAAAAAAAAAAAAATTCTAGAGGTCTTATATCTCACATTTCCAACAAATTTGCACTTGTTACTTGTAAGAGCTGTGAAATACTTTTACTCAGAATGTCAGGTTCTCAGTGACCAACACAGAAGCTGAAACTTGACTTCTATGATGTTGAAGTTAAATTAATCCTTCATGCATTTTACCACCATGCTACATTGCCAGCAAATATGTTGTAGATACCCTGGTTGATCTGGCTTCCTCTCTCTCACAGGTGTGCAGGTAAGGGGAGAACAAGGACCCCCTGGTCCCCCAGGCCCCGCTGGACCAAGAGGACAACCAGGTCCTGCAGGAAAGCCAGGGTTTGGAAGTCCGGGTCCCCAAGGCCCCCCTGGTCCCCCAGGACCACCTGGGTTCTCTGCGGTCGGAAAGCCAGGAGTGCCAGGTCTACCAGGAAAGCCAGGAGCGAGAGGACTAAATGGTGAGAAAGGAGAACCTGGACCTGCAGGACTCCCAGGAGCAAGAGGGCCACAAGGGCCGCCTGGCACCCCTGGCCCTGCAGGACTGACTGTCCCTGGCAAGCCAGGACCACAAGGCCCTCCAGGAGCTCAGGGGCCAAGGGGACCCCCTGGTGAGAAGGGAGAGCCAGGTATCCCAGGTATAAATGGACAAAAAGGAGAAAATGGATTTGGAATTCCAGGCCGTCCAGGTGGCAGGGGTCTTCCAGGCCCACAGGGACCCCGGGGCCCTCCTGGTCCTGCTGGGATAGGGAAGCCTGGTGAAAATGGTCTGCCAGGGCAGCCGGGTCTGAAAGGCGACCGAGGTTTTCCAGGTGCACCTGGAGCAATTGGTCTCCCAGGTCCCCAGGGTCTCCCAGGCGAACCTGGAGAAGTTGGCCTTGGCAAGCCTGGGCCAATGGGACCACCAGGAGCAGCAGGTATCCCTGGAGCCAAGGGCCATCCTGGACCTGCAGGGTTGCCTGGATCCCCAGGACTCCCAGGTTTTGGAAAGCCAGGATTACCAGGGATGAAGGGACACAGAGGGCCTGAAGGTCCTCCTGGCCTTCCAGGACCTAAAGGAGACCAAGGTCCCGCTGGTGTGCCAGGAGAACCAGGGCCGGCCGGGCCACCAGGGAGCATGGGCCCTCACGGCCTCAAAGGTGTGCCTGGTGAGAATGGCCTACCTGGGCCCAAAGGTGACATGGGCCCTGCAGGCCACCCGGGATTCCCAGGGGCCAAAGGGGAACGAGGCCTACCAGGATTAGAGGGAAAACCAGGATACCCAGGTGAGCAGGGGCTTGCTGGTCCTAAGGGACACCCAGGTCTCCCAGGTCCAAAAGGCGATACGGGCCCTGCTGGGCTACCTGGGCTGCCTGGTCCAATGGGTCCACAAGGAGCCAAGGGAGTGCCAGGGACCAACGGTGAGCCAGGCCCCAGAGGGCCTTCAGGAATACCTGGGATCAGAGGTCCCATTGGCCCTCCTGGCCTGCCAGGAGCCCCTGGTGCAAAGGGTGAGCCAGGAGCACCAGGACTGCCGGGCCCAGCAGGCATTTCCACCAAAGGCTTAAGCGGACCCATGGGACCACCTGGACCCCCCGGGCCTAAAGGCAGCAATGGTGAGCCTGGCTTGCCTGGCCCCCCAGGTCCTCCTGGTCCCCCTGGCCAAGCTGTAATGCCTGAAGGCTATGTTAAAGCAGGAGAGTCTCGGGAGTTATCAGGGATGTCTTTCATAAAAGGAGGAGTAAACCAAGCTCTGACAGGGATGCCGGTGTCCGCTTTCAGTGTCATCCTCTCAAAAGCCTACCCTGCAGCAACAGTCCCCATCAAATTTGATAAAATCTTGTACAATAGGCAGCAACACTATGACCCCAGAACAGGAATCTTCACTTGCAGGATCCCTGGACTGTACTACTTCTCCTACCATGTACATGCAAAAGGAGCAAACGTTTGGGTTGCACTCTACAAAAATGGTTCCCCACTTATGTATACCTATGATGAGTACAAGAAGGGATACCTTGACCAGGCTTCTGGCAGTGCTGTCATCGACCTCATGGAGAATGACCAAGTATGGCTCCAACTGCCCAATTCAGAATCTAATGGTCTCTACTCCTCTGACTATGTTCACTCTTCTTTCTCAGGTTTCCTGTTTGCTCACATCTAATATCCCACTTACCCTGTCCTGACACACTCTCCTTCAGACCATTTTAACCAGGTACTGATCTGATTCATCCTTAGCAGGTCATGCAACTTCAATGTTGCAACAGGAATGGAGAAGGGAGTGAGAAAGCAGAAGAGAGTGGTTCACACCTAGTAGAATAATATTGTATGTTTTTAGAGAATTTTCATAAAAAATTGTTTCGAATGATGATTAATTGTCTGACTGAATGCAACATTAAAATTTTATGAATTAATATAATGCACCAGTCTCTGTCCTTTTTTGCTTTTTTTCTTTTAAAAGGAAAATCAGAATTTCTAACTATCACACCTTATAACACAATAAAGGATGCTAGATCATAATTCACTATACTTCAGTTAACTGAAGCATTTTATTCCAAGTAAATGGTCTCAAATATAACACAGTCACCTCAACAGCTGGACAGTACACTTCAGGAACCTTCAACATCCAGTTCATGTTTAAGCTATCCAACAGCAGACAAGAATAACAACGCTGATAGAGTGCACATAACAATCACAGTCTTAATTAAGTTCTACTGTCCTCATTAATTAATAACTACCTTGGAGAAAGGTAAATTTACAAATTATTACATTATTGAAGATCTAAAGTTTCACAATATGAAAAAGCAACTGGATTTGAAGCCTCAAAATCCACTTGGCTTTGTTTAATGCACATTGCATTAAACCAGTTCAACAAATCAGATGCACCAAACCACTTCAATATTTTAAAATCTCCTAACATTCGGTAAGATTCAGAATACTATAAAACAACACTGACCAAAGCCAAACCTTAAAAACATATCGTCACAAGCATGCAACCACTTATGAAAACTGAACAACCTTACCACCCCTAAAGTGGAGATAATCCTTGTCCTGAACAGTTAATTCCTTTAAAACACAATAGTGTGAGGAAAATATTTTACTTACTTGATAAATTTATCAGATGATGACAGTAATTGGTCAGTACACATTATCATATTTACCACACAAACATATCTCACAAAAAGTAGTAATTTCTTTTTCAATTTTTATGCTATGAAAAGCTAGCTTATGAATTATGAAACCTTAACAGTTTGATCACACATTTCTTCCAGTAACAGTTGCCTTTCATGTGCTTTAAAAGCATTATATACATTGAAACCTTATGAATCCTTAAAACTACCATAGTTAGCTTTTTTGTTTTTTAAACAAAAGCTTTTAATCACTTGCACTGGAAGTATGTAGGCCTATGTTTAAATTTTTTGTGATATTACCACTTCTCCATGAAAGCAAAACTTGAGGCTTGTTATGTTGTGTACATTTGAAATCAGCAATAGCCTAAAGACTTGATAAAGTACAAGGATTAATAAAAAAGCTAGGATACCTTTTGCTTGATGGTTGACCCATCATTAGCAAAACTATATAGCACTTTGGAAACAGTAAAGACCTACCACGAAAGTAACTTGAAGAATATTTTTTTCTTCCTCTTTTTAAGTGCTGCTGAATAAGGAAAGCTGTGGTTTAGGCTATAATTCAGTAAAAAAATAAATGAACAGTAGTTCAACAGCACTTCCCAATATTTAAACATAGCACGTCCTGCAGCCCATTGATTCTACCAACTTGGAACTTTTGTTTTCAGAAACAAATAGAGGGACTGACTGGATATGGGAGCTGGAAAAATATGACTATGAGTAGTAGGCTTCTGATAATTACTCTGCATATGAAATTTATGCTAAAGCACACACTTGAAATTGTTGGAGATGCTTGGTGCTCAGCAGCTCAGGACCACATTGCCCTGTGATTCCAATTGACTTTGAAGAAACTGGGCCCAGGCAGTATTCTTAAAAGCAAAATTCACTAACCCTTATCCATCCAGCCAGCCACTTTAAAGCAGGTTTTGTCCTCTATGTCTTTGTTCCTTGAACATGTGGAACTTCAAATAAGTCTGCAGCTTGGAACTTCATGCCTAGTTTTTAAAATTTTCATAATTGCCCAGATATTAAGTCACTAAGAAAGCAAGTCTTAAAACTGAAAAGCTAGAGATGATACAGCAAATTGTGGCAAAAGCACAACTTATACTTTGATTTTACCTTTGGAGTTTCAGTTAGAGGAGACCTTGAGAAGGACTGTAAGATTTTTAAGTTTGCTCTTGAATATTTCCTCCACAAGAAGATCAGCAATCTATCTAAAGATAAAGCCCTTCCAAAACCACTATTTCTTCTGGATCTTGGATATTAAACGAAAGAAAATCCAGCATGAGATTCAAATGAAAACTTAAGAGCCTGTAACAGTACAAAATCACTTCCAAAGAAGTACTGAAATTTCTGAAGCCTGACGTGATCAAAATATGAAGCACCCAAACAATCCCTTCTGTATTTATTTGGAAAGCACAGCAAAGAAATGTAACAAATTTACTTTTCACTTACTTCTTTGGTAGAGTTTTCACAATTAAGACAAATAAAGATATCTCATCACTGCTACATCAACATTAGGAATGACTAATATTTTGCACAATTTTTGAAGACTTTTTTCTTTGGGCCAGAAAAGCATATTTGCTTTTTGTCTCTTTTATCTGAAGTTGCATATTAAAGATAAAACATACATATCACAGACATCTAGATTCATTATCTACTGCCAAGACCATAAGCTTGCGATCAAAAACGTGTATCCCAACAAGCCTTGTTACGGGCAATTTATAAAGTCTGCTGCCTTATCAGCCATGATTTTTTACTTCCTAAATGAAACATAATCTTATAAACTGATTGGAAATTTTACAAATATATAATTTTAGCTATACAGCCATAGATGCTACAGTTTTCAGAAGTGTCAGAAAAATTACAGGGAAAGGCAAGTCTTCAGGAGACAGAAAGTAGCCTTTAAAATAAGAAAATTTACAACATTCTGTTTTAAGAAGTTATATTTGGCAACACTTCCCTAAAAAAGCTATTGATTTTTCCATCAAAAAATCATCAAATCTGAAATTTTTCACAAGGAAATAATTATACAGTATTTCAAGCTCTTATTAGTCCTCTGAAGAGCATAATACGTCCACATAGCTTAATAGTGTAAAATACATTGCCCCCATGATTTTTTCTTTAAAATTTCTATTTACTAACATCTATAAAACATCCACTAAATCCAACACAGTCAAAGTAATGTTACAGCTTACAGTCAAAAAATATTTCAGTAATAAGAATAAAGTATTAAGAATAAAAATAGATTCTCAAGTAATGTAATGCTCAGCTGGGATAACAGTTGCAGAGAGCTCTCTTGCAGGTATTACTAGGTAAGAAATGACCACATTGCAAATATCTGTGTTCATTGCTATCTGACGCCGTGCTTTTCTGATAGTATTGTTTCATAGATTTTCCTTTCTTTCGAGTTATTTTTCACAACAGAATGTCTATAATAACACTGGACTATTTGAGAGCCCCCTTACTTTCCTCATGCAAGCCTCACTTGTTCACTCCTTTAGAAGGAGAAGAGTGGGTTAATACCTTTCATCAAGCTGAGTCAAGACAATCATGCCTATCTGAAAGAGCCATCCAAAAAAAATATCATAGGGCAATTATCTAAGGCAATTACCATAGCTAAGACAATGAAAAACAAAATCCATCAGACACCTGATTATGATCAAAAAAATCCTGTGAAAAAGAGAAGGGACATAGAGACACAAGGGCATACTGACAACAAATCAAAGTGAACTGCAAACACTCAGTGGATTTCAAAAAATAAAGCGGTCAGTCGTTCTGCTCCGCCACTGACAATGGCACCGCTAAGACAGTGTTTAGAGTTGGGAACTCTGCGTCCCCTCAACTGACCACTTAATAAGTTTGCTTTTGAAATTTTACCTTGTCTAACTGTTAATGAGCACTGCTTTTCTCTGAAGGGTTAAACCCTCTACAAGACATGGAGTTAAGTCAAAAGGCTGCATAGTTTTCAGGCCAGTTTGTGGGCTATGAAAGACACTGGGGCTTCCTGGTATGTTTATGCTTGGATCCAGATTTGAGTTTCCTCAGGAAGCTATGTGAGATGTGAAATTGAGAAAAAGAAATCACTTTGTGGTAGAAGATTAGTACCCTTATTCTTGTATCACAGAGGGACCTGAAGCAAAAAGAAATGCTCCATGGGAATATCACTGGTAAGTGATAAAGGAAAAAATTATCTCTGGTTCTTCTGACTACCTGTTCAGTGCTTTAGCTACTGGACCATATTATTAAATGGAAAATAAAACCACTGTGAAGCCTTTCAAAGTGTTGTATGACAGAGTATATAACTTTCTTGTATTTAAGAATAATATTATTATTCTTAAATACAAGAAATTGATATACTTAAATAATATTGAAGCAATGCATATAATCTGTATTGTTTCACTTCTGATACTGCAGAGCTTCATCCAATAGAAGTTGTTCCTATCAGTTACTACACTTTCCTGTATTTTTAACAATTATGCTCTGAAAGAAGCTACAAAGGATTAAGTCATATCACAAATTTTGTTCGCAGATTCCAGATTTACATATAGAAATAGGTACCTGATTGATAGGTATAAGCATAAACGTCCAAGTGTACATACAAGCAGACACTTACATATAAATAAAACTGAGCAATTACTTGCATGACTTCAAAGTTTAGACTAATATTTTTTTGGATCTCATTAATTTCCAGAGAACACTTTTAAAAATTATTCTTTTTGCTGCATGAGCCACACCTTTTAAAAAAAAGCTGTCATGGTTTGAAGAAAAGAAACAAAAATTCTAGAAAAATTATTACAGTTGATTAGGGTTGATTTTGTATCAGCAGAAAGGATACATTTATTTTGTGTACGAATGAGTTCTTAGGGCAATTCATACACTACCAATCACACTCTAAGCTCCAATGAAAACACAGTAACAACAACAAACAAAACAGTTTAGGAATATCTTGCTGGTTTTTATCACTTGCATCCTGGTATCAATTTCCATTTTTGCTTGGAATCTCTCTGAAACAATTCTGTCAATTACATTTGAAAGGAGTACAGTAAGTGGGACAGCTGAGGTGAACAAAAAGTGAGTTTTAAGAAGGTGCAGACCACACCTGTGTCTAGTGAATGTTGGTTCAACCAAGGTAATTCTAACAGTAGTTCAGAATTCTGAACTGAGCTGCATATAAACATTTTACAAGAAATATTGTTAAAAAATAATTTCAATTAACTGCATGGACACACAATGGTTAGACTTTATTATCAACTTATTATCTAATATGACTGACAGCAACTCTGAAGTTATGTCTGTGAAGGGAGGAAAATAATTTCTTGACGAACAGTAACCAGGATGTTTTTCTTTAATTTATATTACAGTATTATAATGTTGATTTTGGGTGGAGAAACACTGTTATTAAAAATAGTCCTCTACAAATGTTAGGAAGTTTAAAACCTCTTTATTGTGTCATTACTACATGAGGAATTCTAATCAAAACTAGAGTAATAAAGAAAACCATCAAATATTAGTACTCAAATATCATTGCCCAATTTATTTCTGATTTTATATATCATTACAAGATCATAAGGAACAGATTCAAAACATAGTTCAAGGATGTCCACATTACCATATCAATCATGGTAAGAAACCATTTTTCCTTCTAAAATGAGTTGACATAGCTATAAAAATTGAAATATTGAGTGAAACAGTTCATCAGAAATGTTATTAAATATATTAAAGCAGTGAAATTAAACAGAAATAGTAATAGTAAAGATGTTTTATTCCAGGAAATAAATGTGTTTACTATACAGCTATTTATAAACTTGAAAAGTAAAAGCTGTGCTGAGTATCCTGCAGTGTACTCACAAACATATTTACTCTGGCAAGCACATGTATTATTTTCAGCTGTTATAGTGAGTCTTCAGTGAACCCACTTACCTTTAAAAGCTGATATTTTATAATTATGTTGGATAGCAGCCACCATGTCCTTCCAGAAGTCATATTTTTTCTGACCATTATGCTGTAAATGTCAAAAGGAACCTAGTCATTATACCAAGTATCAGCTATTACATGTCTTCATGTTGAAACAGTGACAGTAATGCCATGATTTAACAAAATTATATATATGGAGTAAGAACCTTAAGACTGTAGGATTCAGGACAGCAGGATTCAGTAGTACTCAGATTAACTTTAGGTAACTGCAGACAAGTTATGTCCCTCTTAGAGGGTTACAATGGGAGGAGGAAGGGAAAAGAAGATATGCTTAATATTTGTGAGGAACTCTAAACCATTACAGCAAAAAGGGGCATCAGATAGAACGGCAACTTACAGAATGAGCATCCCATCCCACTGACATTTGAGAAAAAGAAGTGCCTAGGGCTGCAGATACTGAACTTAGTTTGCATGTTGACATTTTCCACAGCCTGGCATTCATATCACCTTCCACCTTAAGAAGTGGAAAATCCCTTTGCTATAATTTAGAGGTAATGCCCTTCTGCCAAGAACCCTAACCCAAACATGGTATAAAATACTCATCCAGAAGCCTGGCTGAACAGCACTTCATGGCATTGTGCTCTGAAGACTGCCAAACCCCAGCTCTGGCAGAAGGACAGAGGAAGGTGATCCATGACTGTGAACAGTCTCTTGCCACTCCTAGAAAGCTTCCCAGGCATAGCAGAGCTCCAGTTGACCTCAGCTTTCCCTTCAGCCTCTCACATGCGAGAGGAAAACCTCAACCAGCTGAGGACCACAGCACTCTCAAACACCACAAATTTTAGTAGTGATGAAAGAAACAGATGCAATTACACAGCTAGCAAGTATTACAGAGCAGAGGATTAGCTACAGAGCCCGTAAGAGGTGCTCAGTTACACAGTGACTTGGCAGCAGTAAAGCAGGTGGTACAGTCTTTGAGTTTACGTGTCATGGAAAGTATTTCTGTAATGCTATTACAGGCCTTCCACATCCACACTAGGATAAATTTCAAGGCAACTGTTAGCATTTTCAGGGCACTGATGTCCTCTGTGTATTGATACCTGCACTGATACCCAAATAATGAGCCATTTTGTAAGCAATAGAATGTTTTGTGGAGAGGGAAACATTCAGAAACTGAAAAAAGCTCCAAACCCTCATCACTGCCAAACAAAAACCAAAACCATCTAGATTATATATACTGAAGTAAACTGCTATTTCAGGTTAAACCTGCCATAGAGGCTTCCAAAGAACAGTCTGCCTTTACTTTCACAATCAGTAAGTCACACAAACAAGGTCTTCGGTGCATAACTGACAAGCACGTTTTGCTTATCATCGATCAGCTCTACAGGTTAAGAGCAGGAAAGATATGGTGCTGTGGTTTTCAGAAGTTTGGTTTTTTTATCCATTCCCATAGCAAACTGCCACAGAAATACATAAACAGCTAATACAGAGAAAAGGTTTCATATATCAGCTTTAACTAGCCAAGGATGTTAACCAAGGGTGATTATTCAAAGCTATGTACAGGAGATACTGGGGACCGTTTGTCTAGTGGCAATGCAAGTAGCCTAAGCTAGCACTCTTCTCAAGACAGACAGATTAAACTGTTTCTCCCCTCACATTCCATGAGGCTGACTTAGTCCTTAGTCTGAAGTTTTGGGGTTTTTTGCTTGTTTCTCATTAAAAAAAAATAAAAATCAGTGAACTGAACCAAAAGTTCCTCAGAGTGCTGTTTTGAGGACAGATGGATACTAGCTTAAAACTGGGTACGCTTCCTTCAAAACATTTGAACGCAGAGGAGACTAAAATAATTTCTAGACTAAACTAATTTCTTGCAAATCTTCAGCCACTGCATACAAGATGTAAAGGAAAACTAACTGATTCCAAAAAAGCAGAGAGAAAACTGTATGCATGGCAATCCAGTCCACCATAATTTTGGCGTGATTACAAGATGTGATTTTATTAGCTGAACCATCAAGACAAAGCAATATTTTGTTTAGGTCATGAATGTGAATATCAAAAACACTAAGAAGCTCCCATGGTTTGTCTGAAAACATGCAAGAGTTCTGGATCTGGACACAGCAAAAAGATACATTTTTAACAGTGCAAGGTAGTCCAGCATCCAAATCATGTCTAAACCCATTTTGAATCCAAACTTAGTAATTCTCACATATCCTTCCAGTAGAAAGCTTTCCTTAACCTAGAATGTTGCCTGTTGCCTGGAAATGGTAAGAAAATAGCACTTCATAAGCAGACTCAAAAACAGGATGCAGAAGGCTCTACTTTCTTTTAGAAATGTGGAAGAAGAAAATGTTTCTAATGATGGTTTCTAATCCCTAGGATGCAGCATTTTGCAGGCATGAGTTCTGGGCTGGAGAGGCTGACCACCTTCTGCCTTGCATCTTTCTCAAGTGGCTGATGATAACCTTCCAGGGAATTACTGTAACCCTCCTGTTGAAACAGGGCTGACATCCAGTAAAATACTTGAGAACTGCTAGGAGATAAAGAGGTGCCTGACCCACTTCTTGTGGCTCTCCACAGAAATGGCACGGATTTAATTCCCTCTGGCTGAAGACTGCACTGATCTCGGGTCAGTGCTCCAGCCTGCAAACTGGTAACTGGATGTGAAAGCTTATTACACACGCTATGATGTGCTTTCTATCTTAATAAGTAGGTGATTTGTGCTGAGTCTAAATTAAAAATAAAGTAAACACAATACAGGTGTCACAACTGCAACAGGTTTCTAAGTTGTGAACAGCTTAGGGGAAGGAGATTAATCAGGCAGAAAATTAAGAGTCTTACCGAGCACCTGTCCTCCATGCTTCCTTGATAAGCTAGTTTTAGCTAATTCTTCATGCAGCACTTGGACTTAGGCAGCAATCTACTCAGAATGCTATTTTGGACTGAAGGCTAAAGCAGCAAGCCACCTAATATCCAGAGACCCCAGATACTCATCTCACAGCTCAGACTTTCACTCTGCAGACAAGGTTAAGTACTGACAGTTTTCAGGCCTGCAGCGCTTTGGTACCTCCAGGCAGAAGACTACCTCACTATTCTTCTGACACCAGCACAGTTACTCTAAGAGAAGAAACCTCTCCTACCTCCATCTGCATGCACTTAAACAGTCAAGCCTTCTTTTACACAACAAAACAACTATCACCAAATTTCAAAGGTAGAGTTTAGTATATTCAAGCTATCTAGAAAGCACTGAAAAAGGTTCAAGCAATTGTATTTTTCACCTTAAGAATTTAATTTACTGTTTAGCAAAGGAAAAGAAAATTAAAAGGTACTATGCCAGAGGCGTATTTATATCTGTGTACACAGATCAATATATTTAGGACAAAAACAAGCTTAAAAAAGGATGAAATGAAGCTTCATTCACTCTTTAACAACTTGCAAATTCGCAAATCGTGTAATTCAGAAAACTTATACTTTATTTATTTCAAGTCCATCAAGCATAATTAAAGGAGACTTTAAGAACTACATTGTGCATACCACAGTGTAAACTTGAGGAAACAGAACATTTCCATTGGTATCCTAGTTGTTTGTGCCCTCTGGTGGAAGCACGTTTATTTTAAACATGCCATTTAGCTCACAATTATCTTCAGAGACAACTTTAATACAGTAAGTCCAACATGGAATAGCCCAAATGAGAAACAGATCTTGATGCTGTTCAACACCCAATTTTTATGCATTTAATAATGCTTGCAAGAAATGTGGTGATGGAAGAAGAAGATAATGCACTATATAATTTTCAAACAATCCAGTTCTTACCTGATCTAAGCTGTCCACAACCCTTGCACACAAGAGAGCTCCCGGCAGGTCAAAATAATTATCATACAAATAGTATTTAGCTGGAAAAAATAATTTTAAAAATATACTTTAAACAACCCTGTATTGTATGCTTTACAAATAAATAATTACATTTCACAATATATCACAAATAAAAACTACATTTAAATAATAATGTAAGTTCCTATTTGGATTTTACCGTATAAGCATTATCTGTTTCCCAATCTTTGTTAACAAAAACTAACTTCTGATTCTCATAACTGGCAACTAGAAGTTGTTTACCTATATGAAATCAGTGAGATTTTAATCAGACATTTTAAGATTCTAAAAGCCCAGGTGAAAGAAAAGGGGGAAAACCATGAGTTTTAATTCAGGACAGTATCTTTCAACTCTTACAAAATATCTATTTCCCTAGCAGTGAAAACACAAGGAAAGTGTTTTAGAAGTTCAGAGACATTTCGACAGCTCTGACACAGTCGTGTCCTTTGCACATACATGCTGCAGACAGCATTTCTGCCCAAGAGGAAGTGTGCTCACATTATTACATCAGTCCCCAAAACAGAACTGTATCAGGAGGGTGCAAATGTCCCCCCAGACTATGGTCATGCTCAACAATTCTCTTCAAGGAGTGAAATGACATAACTAGTGATTTTTTTTTTTCATGATCTTGTCCGTGCTGTCTCTTAGGTGCATTCAAGAACAGGTCAGCAAAATGGAGATTAACATTCACAACAGAGACCAAGTGCATGTTTCAGTGAAAAAAAAAAAAAAAAAAGCACACTTCCTGTATGAGCAAAAGAAGCCTCTCTCTTCTTCCATTTAGCAAAAGCTTACCTGAAGTTTAGAATAAGCATTGCATTTGCAGTCAGCAAAATCTCAAGGAAAGTATCTCCATTACATAACAAAATGCACCTTAAGTGAGCACTTCCTGTGTGTTACTCTAAACTGCCAAGATCAATGTAAAACAGAGAGGAAACACAGAGCAAGGATACAAACCTAGTCACAGCTCCTTCAAAGTGACTCCTATCTTAAACACAGGAACTGCAAATGCAAGGGGAGCAGTTTTGTTTCTAGACCTGCTTTGATCTTTGCACCTGCCCTAGACCTCCACTAACAGGACAGGTGGCATTAAGTCAACAATTAAGAAAAAAATTAAGATTTGTCCTAAATGAGAATGGATATCAGTCAACAGGTATTGAGCAGTTATTGTACTGTGCATCACTTGCTCCTCTTGGGTGCTGAGGCTCTGTCTCCCTATCATTACAAATAACTATTATTAGTGTTATTAATATATTTATTATTATAACATTTCATTTCAATTATAAATTGTTCTCAACCCATGAAATCTACCATTCTTTCTAATTCTCCTGCCCACTGGGCCTGGGCAGGGCAGGAGTGAATGAGCAGCTCTGTGGTCCTCAATTGCTGGCTTGGGTTGTATCAGCCTACTTCATCAAGAGAAAGTGTGCCCACCACTACAACCAAAACATGCTCATAACGTCAGCTCATTTGTCATGCTATAAAATAAATACCATGAAATAAATTTAAGGTGAATCTAGTACTAGAAGTTAAAAACTCATAAAAAGTCTTCCCCAATACATTTACATGCTCCAGTAATTCCCAGTTCAACTATTTTTACAAATATGTGTTAAGAACTAACAGTATGAGGCACTGAAGGGACCAGAGCAATTTCAAAGAAGAGGACATGCTAAAGTATAGCTACCTGTGCGTGAAACCATTCCACTGACTGTATTAAAATGCTTCCACTCCTTCCTTCCATAGATTTCCAGGATCTCTTCGAATGTCATGCTCTTTGTACCATGGCTTGCTCTATTCAAGGCATTAAGTAGTTTATAAAAAAAAAAAAAAACCAGAAAAGAGTTAAAAACATCCAAACTACTACTTGTACAAAGTAACACACTGCAGCTGATTTACAGTGCATGCAAGCTGATCAAAACTGACTCTCTTTATAGCTTAGAAGTTTCCCAGGACTTACTAAGCTTTTATCATCTACATTCTAGTTCTCAACAAAGGCCTTACCACACAAAGGTTTGGTTGGCTGGGGGCACAGCTACTGTTCCTCACCTGCTAACACAACCACTCTGTATTGCTCGAATGTTTTCAATTGTGTGAGGACACTCGCTACACTTAAGCTATCAATATACACTGCACAATAAAGCACAGTGCAGAAAGCCTATACATCACTCTGAAGCCCAGTAACATTCACAGAATGCAGGGTAGAACTATGGAAAAGTGCTAGTTTGAGCCCTGCAAGCAGCTTTTTAATACATAAGTACACACAAGCCCTTTTAGGCATTAAAAATTAACTACTCGGACCATCAAACTGGACCCCATTTTGAAGCAAATGTAGGCAATGCCAGGAGAGGTAACCCTCTACCACTCTTCCTTTTCATGAGATATACCCTGTAATCTTGAATTCTGCATTTAGTACTCCAAAATTCATACTATTAAATGAATTTTGGGATACAGAGCAATGACTCAAAAGTATTTCTTTCTTCTTTTAATGAGATTCTGATTTTTCCTTAGCATCTTCAAGATCCTTCTCCCACATGCTATCAGAAAAAAAAAAAAAAAAGTAGAGCCTGTCTTGCATTCTTAATTACACAGATTTTCATTCTGGAACAGAATTAGGGAAAAATGGGACTAGGATTGATGTACTTTAGATTTACTTTTCAGATTTTTTAATTCAAAATAGCAGTCTTCTACATTAAAAAAAAAGGAGGAAAGAAGAACTAAAGATTTACTGAAAGTGATGACTGAAAGCCAAACAGCATTTAAGCGGAAATCCCCCAGAATTCCAAAAGTGAGTGCACCACTTTCTGTGGTTAATTTATGTCAGTCTCTTTAAATTGTATGTTGTAAACTTGCAGTATTTTGAATGTCTGTGGCACAAAGATAATAGTCATTCAATCAGTGTTAGTCATTAGAATTGCCTCCCAAGCCAGGTTACTGTAAGTCCAAAGAACAACCTTACCCTGAATTTTAGTAGAACTGGATAAAGAGTACATTGGTAGCCATCAAAACAATGAATTCTCTTCCAAGATCAATGTGCCTTCAAAGTCTCAGATTTTATTAAAAATGAGATATTATTTACTACCAGCTAACATCAAAACATTACCAAAATATATGTAACACTAAGAGAAACTGAGCAACACATTACCAAAGAGTATTTAAACTTTTACATCTAATAAATGAATGCATCCTGAAATAAGTGTTTTAAATATTTGTAAAATTGAGAGATGGCATTTAGGAACGAGATGAAATGTTAGTATATTTAACAATACAAATTATATTTAACAATATAGATCTATTGTCAATATTACCTTAAAACTGTTCCATCTTCTGCAAGTTTCAGGAAGTTTCCTTCTTCAATGTCCAACACCAAGCCTTTGCAACTAAGAATAAATTTTAAGAAACAAACAAAAAAATTAATGCTTTCAGTGTCTTCTTATCTATCAGTGATACACAGCTACAGAAGCTATGGTGCTTCTGTAGCTATGATGCTACAGAAAACCAAACAACTCTTCAAATACTTCTATGTTTGAACAATGCTCTCCATAAGAAAGTGCATATTATTACAATGAGGAACTGGATTTTCCTTACATAGCAAAATCCTACTAAATAAACCCAGTTCCATCCCCAGTAAATTTAGGGACTGTTATATTGGTTGGAGGGTTAAGTTCCAAACATATAAAACTAAGAAATGTGATACTTAAGTCACTACTAATAAAGAAGGGTTTTTTTGTAGCAACTTCTCTAGTTATTACTCAACTGATTACACCAGTTATTACAGAAAAGAGGGGGAAAAACATCAAACTCAATAAGCTAAGAACCAATGAAGCAGAAGCATTACCATGTTAGTCAGCACTAACAAGGGGAAGAGTTGCCAGCGTTTGAGACACTTGGCAAGAGTTTCTAATTCTCCCCAACAAATCTTTATCTTCCAGATAATTGAATCTACATTTCCTTAGGTTCTTTGAAAATTTAATTTGGAGTTCAGTGACTAGACTACAAATGAATAAATGAGACTGAGGAAGTAATGACACCTTCATCCTCTATGAGGCACCCAAAGGAAAGAATATATGCCATGAAGGCAGCAAGCAGATGCCAACCTTCCATGAATGACTCCTGGGCAAGAAGCAATTACACACTTGTTACCAGCACTGTGGACTTGCAGGTCCATGTTGATGAACCTCCTGCTTCAATAAGAGATCAAACCCAAGATATCTAGAGCCGAACAAAGGATTTCTTCCATCATAGGCCTCAAATTATGATAAACAGATACATTCCTTGTCTCATTGAAGTTGAAATGAATCTCATTGGAAACTGTCCAGCCAAATATTGAGTTGTAAAAACCAATACACAAGAATGCACACATTATTAAAAAAAAAAAAAAATCCATGTGTTTCTCCTAAAAACATCTAGTGATTACATGGCATTCAAGTCTCCACACCCATGTCCTAAATAATAACCTTATAAAGTTAAAAGATCAAGATTTAAGTTCAAGTTCCTATTCAGAGACCACTGAGTTCAGAGCAGAAACTTGGGTTTGCATCTTTTTGGGTTTGCGTCTTCATCATGGCATTCGGATGATGTGCCACCCAAGGGCCACCTCCTGGCACGTCACCTTTCTACAGTTTCTCAGAAGGCTGTTGGGATTTATCTGCCTTACACAAACAAAACAACATCTGTTGAAAATGAAAATGACTAAAATCTGGTGGTTACTGTTGAATAGAATGTCTAAGACAAAGATGATACATAAAATAAGGGAGTGAGACTAAAAGGCTCGTGTCAAGACAGCTGGGAGCACATACAAAGCACAGACAAAGCAAGCTTAGATGCTCAGTTCTCTCTTTGAAATACATTAGTATCAAAGTATCTCATCTCAAATAATTCTTAGAACAAGTATTTAAAACTGTAATTTTGGATTTATCCATTGGGCTTGACAATCCTAACATCAACTGCCTAAACAAATGAAGCTGTTTTCTCAGCTTTGTAAAAGTTACAGCACAAAGGAATGACACTATTTTCAATGTACTCACCAGAAGTCTAAGTTGTCTGGAGGTAGAGTCAGCAACTCTTCATCATATCCCTTCTCCGTTACCAGATACTGGGCAAAACTATCATATATCAGCTACAAATGAAGAAATACATGCATTCATTATATCAAATCAAAGATGCTGCTTTCTTGAAAAATGCGAGTGTTAGTGCCTCCTAAGCAAAATCAAACCATGGAGCTAGGGGCCCTGTCCCACTGCCTCCACTGGAAAGTAGTGCCTGAGGTTGTTTCTGTTGGCTGAAAACACAAATTCTCGTGCAATATGTCCAGCACAACCCAGATTACAGCATTCTACTTTACAGTCCCTGTGCTTCAAGACTGTTGGGAAATCAAGATGGTAAGTACTTAAAGACCAGTCAGTATTTCCTCCTCCACAATCTTTTTTTTTTTTTTTTTTTTTTTTTTTTAATTAAACGTTTTGGCTACTGAGATTCAACAAGCAGTTTCCAAACCAATAAACATTTATCTTTAGAGGCATTTAAAAACTATTTGAAGGAATTTATTTTGAAGAAAATAGGCAACTACTGAACAAACTGTTATTATTTCTAAGTTCAAGTGGCCTAGCATGACAGTTAGCAATTTATTAATGTACTATGCTGGTAAAGTTTTACAAGAAGCTCCTTACAAAACATGGAGATGCTGCCATGTTCTTAAAGACCATCTGAAAATAACAATTGCTCCCTTTTTCTCATGGTTCTTTCATTAAAGCTGTTCCCTGGCCTTTATTCTTTAATTACAACAGATGCTCTTGGAATTAGTATGAATAAGGTCTGAGAAAGACAAATATGAAAGCCAGTGCTTTAGAATAGTAAGAACTAACTACTGGGCCTGTCAGCCTTTTAAAGTATTTCAAAGTATTTCATATTTCTAAGAGATAAGGAGGCATGCAATGGGCATGTGTCAGTCTGCCTCTGTCTCCTGCGAGAAGATGAAGAGTGTACCAAGCTTAGTAAAAGTCTGGGGGTTTTTTTCTCCATTTTGTTCATTGGTTGGTTAGCATTTTTAAAAAACTCTTATAGTTATCAAGTGTCTAATATTTGCCTTCATCTGACAGAACTTGTATCAGCAAGAAGGTGCTCGTGTATGGCAAGAATATGGAAGGCAAGCCGAATGATACACAGTTTCCACCTAGAAATTTAAGAGCTCATACATTTTATTGTTACTGCTGAACCTTCTTTTGTAAGCATGATGCCTCTCCACTTAAGTTCACACATAGCTAAGGGAAGTAATGCACTTTTTCAGCACAGGATGCACTGCCTATTAATAAATGGGACAGCTCATAAACATTTGTTTCTATACCAAATTCTGAAGTCATCTTGCAATTAGCGTGGGAGGATATGCAGTGCAAAATGTACTCTAAGTGAAGGGAGGCAAAGGAAGGGGGAGAGTGAGACATCATGAGCATCTGCGACACAAGACAGCTCCAGAACCGAGTCCTGACATCAACAGAGGACGAGTCAATGTAAGATTACCGGGGAGTTTAAAAACAAAAGTGACAAGGGCGGAAACACAGAACAGGCAGCAGTTCCTCTCCGAAAGAGACCACAGGGCTAAGTCAGAGGTGTCGCATGCCGCTAAACTCGGCGTTTTATTATAAGCACCAGAAAGTTCGCAAAGCTCTCCTGTCCAAAGTGCTGCGGGCTCCTCGCTCTGCAGCATCTCTGGATTTAGCGGGCGGGCTCTATGTTTTCCTCAGCGCCGCTACGGCCAGGAAAGAAGAACCATTTTCAAGGAAGGAGACATGGCTGTCCCCTCCGCCCGGGCAGAGAGGCCTGCTGAGGAAGCGCCCGGCGAGAGATGCACTTGCGTTTCTCTTATCCGCCGTGGATGTCTGCCGGCCCCGGGCTCGCTGTCCCGGCCGGAGGGATGCCGGCCCCGCGCCCCGGGACGCGGCGCTTTGCCTTTGGCGCGGCATGCGGTGGGAGCGGGGCGGAGCGGGGCCCCTCCCGCGGCTCCCCTCGGCCGCGCCGCCCGCACTCACCCGTGCGCTCTGCGGGAGGTGGTACCGGCAGAGCGTGTGGTCCAGGTCGAAGCCCACCACGTCGCACTCAGCCAGGGAAAAGTGCTGCTGCATCGCTGAGCCGGCGCCGCCGCCGCAGGCGGGCGGAGGAGGAGGAGGAGAAAGAGGCGGGAGGAGGAAGGAGCGCGGGCGGCGCTTCCTGCGGAGCCGTGCCGGGCAGAGCGGAGCGGGGCCCGCGGGGCACCCTCGGCCCGCCCCGCCGCGGCGGGACCGCCCTCACCTGCGGCACAGCCCCTCGGAGAGCCCTGGATGGAGGGGCGGGCGCAGGGAGGCTGGCCGGAGGCGTGTCCAAGCGTTCTAATTCGAAAAGCACGCTTCCCGCCGCGGCTTTGTGTGCCTGGGAGCATGCGTGGGAACGGAGGGTTCTCGCTCGTCTGGAGAACGAGAGGCTTCGGGGTGTCCTTGCCGGGAGGACCTGGTGAGCAGGGGGCAGGCGGGGAACTGGAGTCAGTCTTGATTAGTGACAGGACAGTCGGTGCCACACCGCAAGGGCCCTGCCGGGAACAATTAGCATATATAAGTAGAAAAACACTACTTACTACGTCATTATGCACCCTCAGCACGTTTGCGATGACACCAAGCTGTGTGGTGCAGTCGACACGCTGGAGGGAAGGGATGTAATCCAGAGGGACCTTGGCAGGCTTGAGAGGTGGGACTGTGCAAACCTCATGGAATTCAACGAGGCCAAGAGCAAGGTCCTGCACCTCAGTCAGGAAATCCCAAGCACAAGTGCAGGCTGGACAGAGAGCAGCCCTGAGGAGAAGCTCAACATGACCCGGCAATGTGCACTTCCAGCCCAGAAAGCCGTCTGTGTCCTGGGATGCATCAAAAGAAATGTGGGCGAGGGAGGGAATTCTTCTGCATCTACTCCGTTACTGTTATGTCCAGCTCTGGGGTCCCCAACGTAAGAAAGATGTGTACCTGCTGGAGTGAGTCCTGAGGAGGCTCACCAAGATAATCAGGACAGGAGCACCTCTCTTGTGTAGACTAGCTGAGAGAGCTGTGGTTGTTCAGCCCGGAGAAGAGAAGGCTTCAGAGAGACCTTAGAGCAGCCTTCCAGTACCTAAAGGAACTTACAGGAGAGCTGGAGAGGGATTTTCTACAAAGGCATGTAGTAATACAACAAGGGCTTTAAACTGAGGGTAGGTTTGGATTAGATGTAAGGAAAAAATTCTTTCCTATGAGGATGATGAGGCGCTGGAACAGGTTGCCCAAAGAAGCTGTGGATGCCCCATCCCGTGCATAGTTGAAGATTAGGTTGGATGGGGACCCAAGCAGCCTGGTCTAGTGGAAGGTGGCCCTGTTCATGGCAGGAGGGTTGGAACCAAATGATCTTAAAGGTTATTTCCAAGGCAAACTATTTTCAGATTCTATGTATCAAAGTCCCTGCAGGGTATGCTGTATAGAGCAAACCACACTGTGCTGTGCATTTGGCTGTGAAAAAACCAAAATTCCATAGGTAATTCCATAGCTAGCTTTTAATTTATTGACAGTTTTGATAATATTAAAAAAACAAACCCAAAAAACATTAAGAACAGTACAGTCTGTGTCCAGAAAACATAACCAAATGAGCTTTTGATAGTTATCTGCTGAATAAATAATGCTGTAGTGGAATTAGAAAGAAAGTGCTGTTTGAGAGAAAGTACTGTATTTGGAGAAGAGCAAACAGATGAGAGTTGCATTGAAGTAGTTTTGTTCTCAGTGGTTGAACTTGAATATAAGGCTGGACTCAGGATGCTAAAACAACTGGGCTTTTCAGCCCTGTTTGAAGGACCTCCTTATTCTTCAATTCTTCTCTCAGTGGAGACCAATGACACCATCAAAACTTTGTTTTGATTCACAAAATATGAAAAATTCTAGTGCAATATATTGTAAATAAATATATTTTCTTCTAAAATACTTGTATGGTTATAAATAGAACAGTATAAAAGGTATTTGAATTGAGATCAAATATCAAAAAAACTCATTTAATACAAGTCAGCTTTTCCAGTGTTGCCTACCTGTGCACAGCTGTAAGTGCTGTGCTTTGTAGGTGGATAAGTTGGAGTTCAGTGTGCAGCAGAAATTTTGATTAAATCAAATTATGATTTGTTTTTTTCAGGATGACTCCATGATACTTTGGTGTTATAGAGAAAAATGCTTTTGAAAATACATTCAAATAGTAAATAGATACAATTTTCTTATATATTAACAGATACGATGTACTTATATATTAAGATTCAGTTAGCTATGTTCAGGTAGACATAGATAGGAGAAATTTAACAGCATGACCTCTCACATGCATTTAAAAATTCCACAGAGAAGTTCAGGATCAGATTAGGAAATGAACTAGACAGGAAAATATATAGAAACTAGGAATAAAATTCAAAAATGCAAGTAGTAGGACAGGATGAGCTTTTAAGGTGTCAGAGCAAGAAAAAAATGGATTACATAATTTTACCAAAGACCATTGTACAGCAGCTTCCTCCAAAGGTTCTCAGAATCTCCCACAGACATTAATATATTTTCTAATGCTGTTGTGTATGTATATATATGTATGCCATACATTATGAATTATGTATGTATACATACCATAAATTATGTATAAATAATGATACATACATGTGTTTTAGACATATGTTAAAGACATACATATATGCCTAAATACATAAAAATTGACATGTATGAAACCTGAGCATACAAAAAAGGTACATCCAAGACCTCGTACTCAACAGGGATAGTAACTATCCAGATGAGGCAGCAGCCTGGGGACTCACAGCACAAGACAATTTACCTTCCTAAAGCTGCTCACTTCAGGAAACACAGAGCGAATTCCTGTCCCACTGATGTTGATTGACCACAATTTTGATTGAATGAAGAGGGTCCAAAGAGTTGCCACAGTTAGTGTTTCATGCTATTCTCACATAAAGTTTGTTTGCCTTGCAGATTATATCCATAGAGCTATCTTATTCCAGTTACTTTTTTTTTTTTTTTTTTTTTCCCTGAAAAGGATTCAGGTAACTTCCAAAATAGTGTTTAGGTTATGCCATTTAAAAGGTATAACTTTTCTTGCTATGCCAGTAAAGCATTTAATACAAAAACTCACCAAAAAAGCAACTTAACACACTGAAGTACTGAAACATCTGAATAGATACTGAAAATTATGTATTCATTGATAGAATCATAGGATGATCTGGATTAAAAAATCATTTAGTCCAATCCAGATTTTATGAATGCTGCACAACTATATTGATAGCAATGACATGCTATCATAGAATTTACAATGCAGAAGTACTAATCATACTTATATTAGACCACTTTGTTCACCTGTGGAGGGATTCAGCAAATTAAAATTCAGGTACTGAAGATTAAATCAGAAGTCTGAAGACAAGAAATAGAGAAAATACTAATGAAGAGAATTGGTTTTCAGTTCTGGGGAAAGAGAAGATAAATGAGAGAAAAACACTTAATCTTCAGTATTTGCAGAACAAGCCTGCTGATAGTCTTGGTAGTCTACTTTCAGCACATCTGCACCACATTTTATTTCTTTTTCTTTTATCTTAAAAGTGTTTTGTCTCTCAGTTTCTTCCTTTCAGATGAAATTTTTAAATATACTGACATCCCATTTTAGTGCCTTTTTCAGAAAGGATCTGCCTTTAATGATAATCCCCTGCAAAAACTGAGGTACCTTAGTGTGTTTGCAGCACTCTTTCAGCCCTGTCCATCGGGTTTGATGGCACCATGAGACACTCAGAGATGTCCACATAACTGAAGCTGAACTGTTGGGCTATCAGGTACTAATTGAATTTCTTTTAGGTTGCCCCATGGTTAATTTATGCATCACAATAATTTCTTTTATGTTGTAAATATGTGGTAATTGGCAAATTGGAAAAATCACAAATCCAGTCCTAGAAGTGGAAATTTCTAACTGGTCACTCTGTAGGAGATAGCTTTGCTTGTGGTGTGGCACTCCTGAAGACCAGCATCCCTCAGCCTGGGGCTGCAAGGCTGCTTGGAGGAACATTCTGTCTCCAGCCCTCAGCCTCTGATGCACAGACACCCATGGAGCCAGCAGGAGAGGACAGTGGCTTCTGCACACCCTCAGCACCCTAATGTTTAGCAACCTTCAGGAAACATGAAGTGAGCGATTTGATGTGTCAAAGCCTTTTAGAAATATGGAAAAGGAGCATTTTGTTTTCCATCATGCCTTATCATGCCTGCTTTCCATGCAGAATAGGCTCCTAGCACCAGGTAGCTTTAGAGCACAAGAACGTACTAACATGCCCTAGGGAGCAAAAGAGACATAACTGAGTGTGGTAACGTACATAAGGGCATGAGAACCGTGTCAAATCCTAACTGTCACACAGAAGTTGTAGGCCTCTGAGCAAAACAAGTAGTGCAGCTCTTCTCTTTCTTTGTCCTTAAGAGGGCAGCAGTACAATGCATTGGAGCATCCCTCTGAGTTAGCTGAGAACCATCTGCGCCTTTGTCTAGTTCACTTTCCTTAAACTTCATGTCGCTTGTCCTTAGACTGTGTAAGCTGACTTTGTCACAACTACGCAGTTGTAGCCCTTTGTCTACTTTGGCAAGGATCATAAGGCTTTTTAGTTAAAAAAAAAACCAAAACAGGAGAGGCCCTCATATTGTTATGGAAGAGTATGCAACGGTGGTATGTGAAAATAAGAATTTGAACAAATACGGATCATTTTCATTTTAGACAAGGATCACCTTCTTATGCAGAAGTAAGGTCAGAACATTCAAGATTTTTCCTTGTTGGTTTTTAAAAACAAGTGAAAATACTTTGAAAGTAACATTTGTCAAACCAAAAAGTGTTGGCTTTGGGGGTTTTTTTAATATGTTTTATTTTAGCACCCTGCTAAGAGGTGATCCTCAGGTTTGCACTTGATTCAGCTTTTAACCATGAAGTTGTTCAGTGCACAGGTATAAGGACGCCTCACAGCCTAGCATCCTCACCCTGAAACATCCTATGATGCTTCAATGGGATTCTTCATGCATTTAAGCAGGATTGTTGGGTTTGGTTTCTTGATTTTAGGTTTAGGACTCTAAGAAGGAAACATTTGTTTAGGAACCATCACCAGAATAAGTTTAGGATATACAGAAGTAAGGCTATGACTTACTACAGAGTGATACTTTGGAAGACATAGGTCTATCAACACTAATTTGTTTTAAGGGTAAGCTTTATCTCTGCAAGACAATGAAATCTGTCAAGAATATATTTGCTTTGAAAAACAGTCTCTAGCACTTACTATTTCTTTAGTAAACTTTTGACAGTTGAACGAAGTACTATATAATCCTAAAGGCATCCCTCTGTGGCACACAGGATACCTTGTTTCTAGGTAGAGGAGCTAGGTGAATATACTTAAGTATTGATCAGGATTTCAGATTCAATTAAATTCCAGTGATTTCAGAAGTTTTACTGTTTATTGGCTTGCTTAGGTGCCTTTTTATATGGTATAAAATATGGACACATCAACTTTCTAGTGGAATTACACACATAAAATTTATAATGTCCTGCTGGAATTAGAAGATCTTATTATATTTGGCACTTCAGTACTATGTTCCCTACGTTCTAACTCACCAGCATAGAAATGAGACTCAGGATGCTAAAGAGACAAGATTCCCAAAACTAAACCCAATAGTTCATCAAAAGGTTAAACAGACAGTAATCCACTAGGTGCTCAGAGTCTCTCAAAAGCGTTCTTACTGTCCTTATCATCTCTCTCAGATCTTGTAATCTACCTCAGGCTGTTCCCACACAACATGAAAGAAGGAAATGAAAATCAATTTTTTGTCAGAATGATTAATAACCAAGACTGATTGCTGGGCCCTTAGTGAGCATATATTTTAGAACTCTGCATAGTTGTTTCAAAGGTACTTTGAAAGATTTTTCTTTTTGACCTGGATGAATGTTATGTTTAGTCAAAAGAAATTATACTAGAAATATGGACTTTTGGGGAAGCAGTACTTTCAAAGTAGACTTTTTTGTATTTAATAGTGAGAGAACGGTGCAGTTTCTATGATCTATGGGATACTGTCTTATTTTTCCTATGTTTGTTTTTTATTTTCTTGTTCTTTTGGACCTAATGCTTGCAATTTAAAGCATAAAATCCAGAGGACTACTCAGTCCTCAGTCCTCATTTCCCATTCATTTGTGGTGTATTCAAGAACAGATAATTTAAATTGCTTATGGCTTCAATTTCTTCTTAAGTAAAACAGGAATATGTCTAATTCAGACATTCTGAAGATTTCTGTGTTGTCCGAGTAGGTTACAGGCTTACATTTCAAGCCTATTTGCTGGTTATTGCATTAAAAAAAACCCACAAAACTAGTGTATTCCAATACACAGTCTGCACAAATGAACAGGGCTATTGAACAGCCGGTGGGAAATGCCACAACTGTGACACTGCAGACTTGAAGATAACAGAACGAGGAAAGACTTAACAACAGCCATCTTCTGCCCTGGGGCAGGATCAATCCACTACAAACATCCTTAAATGTCAATTGTCTACTTCTCTAAAAGTACCCCTTCGAAAGAGCCACTGAGGCAATTTCTTCCAGTGTTTAATAATCCTTACATGCAGAACACAGAATTTTCTCCTTCCCTTCTTTTCAAAACACAGTCTTTGTTGCTCTAATGCATCTTTTTTCTTGTGTCCTATTCCTAGTAGATGTGAGAACCACATAATTATGCACCAGACTTCCATCTATTTGAAGGCTGCTATTATGCTTTCCCACAAATTCATTTTGTTAAATTGTTTAAGTTCCTTCCGTAAAGGCTGAGGGGTTTTGAGCCTGCTTATCTTTGACTCTCAATCTGGATGATATTCATTCATCACTTCATTATCAAACTGCTCATCAAATTTTCTGGAATACAAGATCAAAAACTGGGCATGTTGCTCTAGTTTTGGTCTTACTAGGACTGAGTACAGAAATATTGAACCCACTGTGACATAACACAGAAATTTGTGCTTTCAATCTAACATACAAGTTACTAAAGTAATTAAAATCCTTACCATATTAGGATTTTCAAGATCAAATTTTATGCTATTGCTATGATTAGTAGAGAGATCATTTTTTTCTTTCTTTAAATATAAACCTTCTTTCTTAAGGAGTGTTTGATCTTCTATTCAATACATATTTTCTTCTGTATGTGTTCATTGCTGATTATAATGAGAGCGATATTCCCTGAGGCTGCAATAATGCTTATAAATCTGAAATATAAGAACTTATTTTGAATATAAATTGCATTTGATATTTACTGTTCTGCTTCTGCCTCTAGAGGGTGTCTAGTAGTGGTCTGATGGAAGGATAAAAAAAGTATGCTGCCTTTTGATAAGATGGAGCTGATGTAGAGGAATGTATATTAAGCATCAAGAAGAGTCCATCATGCTGATATGACTGTTTAATCATCTGTACTCTGTTTCTTTGTATGTCAGTGAAGCAGGTCAGAGCAACCTCTTCTGCTTTTAGAAAAACTGTATGTGTGCATTTAGCTACCTTAATGCTTTTGACAGGGAGAGAGGCAATCCTAATAAGGTTTAAAGCTGTCGAAGCAAAGATGAAGGAATATGAATTTGGGAAACAATTTTCAGAGAAAGAAGGTGAATTATTTTGTCTACAACAACAGAATTCTGTATCAGAAGTCCTTACTGAAAGTGAGTATCACCAAAGGTGCTGGCTTCCTATCCCCTTTCCCTGTGTTTAAAAAGATCATGTCTTGCATGTCGAGTAATGCTTTGTACAGCATCTCATTGTGCAGCTGTGAAAGACATGCAGCAGAAAGAAAAAACTATACAGGAATTTTCTACATTGAGAGAGAGAGAAGAATACTGAAATGAAAGGAAAGGAAGAACAGTAAGAAGATACATATTTGCAAGAACAGTTGCATCTGTTTGTGAAACTTTGGATTTCGAACTCACAGAAACAGGTCAGACTGATGCTGAACCACAATAAAGAAATAAGTTCATATACCTCATTTTTACTTTTACAGGAAAACTGTTCTAAATATGAGTCAAAAACTAATTAAAAAATAATGATACCTGAACTAGGGGTAAAAAGGTAATCCTACTCTCAGTTAAACCAGTGACTGTCTTGCCACTTCTTCATAAAGCAAACATGATTTTAAGACCTTTCCTCTGGGTCAAATATAGAAATTAATAATCTCAGTGTTGATATTTTTTAGATTGTACCTATGTATCTGAAGATGGATAGGTAAGATAATGTTTTGTAAATAAGTTGTGCCCTTGGCCATGGCTACACTATGGTGTTTAAGATTTTAGTTTCCAGAGTTTACCACATACCCTGGCTGCTACTTCCTAACATAATTTTGAAGTATACCCAGCTTTACAGCTTTCTTTATGCCTATCCTTTCCTTTTTGTAGGGAAAATATGTAAGTGCATATCCTGAGGTTGCTGTGGGGCACTTTTAGTTCCCTTCCTCTGGCTCATAAACAGTGTCTTACCCTTTGGGTGATGTTCTTTATATGGCACCTCATTGTAAAAGGCAGATACAGCAGAAAGAAAACAAGAAGTAGAAAACTATTTAGAAAACATACAGGGAGAGAGGGACACCTAGTCAGGAAGGTGGACCATGCACAGGATTCATATAGAAACTGATTACAGAACTAGTCCTTTTCCTATAGAGAGATTTTAGAGCTATGTAATCCTAATGTATGCACAATTCATGGAAATGAGTTTTGTTTAAAAATGATCTAGCGGGAAGAATAAAAGTAAGATGAAGTAGAGAGAGAGGTTCTGATTTCTTGGGCCTGGGATCCAGTAACAGGGTGTGTAGGAACGGTCCAAAGTTGCACCAGGGGAGATTCCAGCTGGATGTTAGGAAGCATTTCTTTGCTGAGAGGGTGGTCAAACACTGGAATGGTCTTCCTAGAGAGGTAGTTGGCACTCCAAGCCTGTTAGTGTTTAAGAAGTGTTTGGGCTATGTCCTTTAAAACGTGCTTTAACTTTTGTCCAGTCCTGAAGTGGTCAGGCAGATGATCATTGCAGGTCATCTCCAGAACTGTTCTGTTTTGCTCTGTTCTATTTTATTCTAAAATTAACAGCTATTTTTTCCTACTGGTTTTGCATGTCATATTTCAATAATCTAAAGTAATTAATAAGATGTGTTCCTTTATATGGTGTATCAATATGTTCTAATAGTAAATTTCAGCTCTCTGTATGATGCTGCCTTTTTGAGGTACAATGAAGGTCAGGAGAGAGTGCTGATTTTATTTTTGGAAAAAATTCCAAGCATTTTCACTCACAGGTGAAACAATGAGTACAATACTTTGATACACTGCTCCTTTACATCCATCTCTCTTTGGACTTCTTTGCTTCTTTTGATGCAATTCCAACTTAAGATAAAAATGGTAAATAATGTTCACAAGTCATCTATGTCATAGCACGCAGACTTTAATAGAGTTATGTGAGAAATGATCTTGACCTATCACAAAATCTTCATAAATATATACACATTCTAAATTTAAAAACTATTCATAACAGGGTCAGGTTTGGAATACATTTTCTTAGAAGAATGGTGAAGTCATGTTTGCTGATAATTCTTTGTCATCCACTTGCCATATTTTTTCCCACACAGAGATAAATTTGATTAGAAGTATTTTTCATGCCTTGGAGAGCTACAGCTCTTTGGTTTTATTCAGAGGCTGCTTCATAGAAAGCAAATTAAGTTAAAATTTTTAACACTGTGGGCTATATATCATTTAGAATAATGTACACTGAAATGAAAAATAATGGTTGAGGTCTGGTCGCATTGCAGATAATGGCAAAACTCACATTAAGTTTGAGCAAAGTGGGATCTGTTTGTTTGAACAAATAGAGGAAGTCTCTATTCTGTCGAGCCTTGACAGAACCTTATTCCTCTCTGTTAATTTGTTGTCAGATGTAGTGTGTTTCAGGCCCAAATTTGGCTAATAAATAAGCAGCCCTCATCACCAAAGCACTTGAAAGTGTACTTTTAATGTTTTCTAGGGTAGAGATGGATTACTGGATCAGCCTTATGGAAATAAATAGCCAGAGTTTTCTCATTACAAATGCAAAAAGATTTCAAGTTGGAAAATGCAGAATCAAGTATAACTCTATGTCTTCATGGATTTATGGTTTAAGATAATAGACAAAACCAGGAAAGTGATTAATCAATAAGAGTAAACAATTTTGTCAAGGGCAAAATTATGTACATAATTTATTTTCACTGAAAAAATGGCAATTTGCAATTTAGAGAAACAAAATGGAAGTGCTGATTAAAAGGAATATAAAAAAGCAACAAAGTGGTAGTAATGTGTTCCATTTTAATGTGCAAATGGGAAGAAATATAGCTGAAAAGACAGCTGTAATAAAAGAAATCACTGTGCTTTATTTCAGTTTGTTACCTTAAAAAAACTACACAACTTTAAAATGGTTTGTTATTTAAATTATTCCCCAAGAACAGATTCGAAGCAATACACTTTTGGTTTTCTGCTAACTTCTTTAAAGACCACATTATTTGAATACTTTATATTGCTTTATCATAATGCATTATGAAGTTTTTCTAAGCAAGGTAATAATGTCAGATATTTAAACTAAGATACATTAAATGCAGCAGTATAGCTTCAGGCTTGAAAAAGATTACACTGTATGGAAAGTGATGCTGCAGGCAACAGAGATTATTTAATTACGATTCTTGTATTTTATACCTTAACTTCTCATCTTCCTACATGGAGTTTTTTCCTTTTATGGAATTCAACACAATTATGAAGGAAAATGTTTGAGATCTCATTAAGTAAAGAAAAGCCACTTTCTTTTTCAATTTCCAATTTTAACTGACTCGTATTTCATAACAAAACTATTAATGGATATTGCCTTGGAATATTCTTTTTACCCCAGCAGAGCACTGTTCAGATTGCAATTCTTCTCTGCATGACATGGGGGAATAGTTTCAAACACCAGGTGTCATAAGTACTGAAGTACTGAGTCTCAGTAATGTTCAGTCCTTGTCTCTGAAATATGAACCAGCATATTTATGTGTTGAAGGAAGATTAATTTTTTCTGAAACTCCCAAGTTTTTTGGGGTTTTTTTTTTGTATTTATGCCAATAGTTCCATATAGAGCACCTACAAACCAGTAATTGTAGGAAATATCTGTAATGCAAACTCATACAAAATAATTTTTAAGGGCATGGCACACAAATATAACTTAAACCAAGGCTTTTGAAATATTGTGGATTCAAATCTTATCTGTACTTATTTTATACAACTTAATGTGATATCTTAATTCATACAGAGCAGGACCTGATTCTAAGATCACTTAATATCAGTGTTGCAGATTAGTTTTGCATAAGTTTACTAAAGGATGTAATGTTAACACATTATTCTTCTGTCCATTCAGTCAACTAAGAGAAATATGTTTCACCACTGTGTTTAAACGTGATTGTTTTGTAGGATAAGGCCTAAGGGATATTGACTCTAAGTTAATTAGAATTTGATTTAATGGATTTAGAGGACTTCAAATTAATCCTTTAAGCAGGCATAAGGCTCCTTGCAAGAGTTGTACTTATACTGGACTGTATAGGCAATATATAGAATATAAAAAGTAACTTCAGATATTTGTCATCCTCAAACCTGTAGCATCAGTGTGCACGCTTTTCTTTATGGAACAAGGAAATATACATTAAAAGCAATGGGAAATTACCTAGCTTGAAGGGGGAAAGTACTGCTTGATTGAATAGATTTGCTCTTTTCTAAAGTTTCAGTTTATGTAGTCCTGTCAGACACAGCTTTTAAATGATCAATCTTTGTTTCAAGGTGTTGCTTATTTTAAGAAATTACTTGCAATATTAGTATTTGGCATTTTTTATAATACAGGGAACATAATATTAAATTTCAGTATTTATACTCTATGGGTGCTATTCTGGTTATAATAAATTCATCTTTCTTGCTAGCTAGCACTGGCTGCAAGAATGAGGTGAGATCCTTGCATCCTTCTTTTAAGAAGCACTTTTGCCAATAAAATTAATCAATATCTCTGATTAAGTCTTTTACAGTCACTTTACCTCCAGTAGCTTATTTTTTGAACAATTCCTACTCTGATATTCAGACTCCAAAACAAATTAAATAAAGATACAGAAGGCCAAAGAGCAATACAGAACTGTTTGGCCTCCTTTTGCAAAAAAAGGAAAATATAGTGGTATGCAAGACAAAAGAAATAAGTTAAACCAAGGAATAGGTAGTGCAAGGATTATTCTATTAAATTATTTATAATATGAATGCAGAGGACTTGTACAACAGTTTATATTAAAAAGCCCCTGATTATATGTGATTACCCTAGTTTGTTCCAAACTGTGAATATGAAAATCAGGATTATGGGATTTATCAGATTTTATTTTTTCCTGTAAAACCAGCAAGAACATTTTTATTACATGCTAATTTTCTTTTCTTGCCAGTGATAAAATTATATAGTCTCTAAACCATTAAGAGTACTTTATTTTCAGAAATGCCATGAATCCTCAATGAAGTCACCAGGGTGGGAACAAAGACCCTGGCAGAAGCTGCTGCAGTGTGGCCACCACAGCTCACTTACTGTCCTGTCCTACATGGGATAGGAAATCTGATCAGTGGTTCTCAGCAACTCCAATCTTCTCTCATTTTGAGAAGTCTTTTAAATCTCATTAATGAATTTAATGGCTATTTGTTAAAGTCTGCTTGGCTAATACATAGTACTGGTCCTGAAGATCAGGATGAAAATAATCTGATTTATAGTTATTGATCACTTCCAGAAAAAGTCTTTCTGTTCTTCTAAAGCCAAGTAGGGACAACAATTGAGGGAGAAGATTAATTCAATGCCTGCAGCTCTTGAGATAAGGTAGTCATGTACACAACTATTTGTAGGCTTAAGCCCTGTTGTAGCTCCAGTTATAAATACTTACCTGAGTGGTCCCAGTCAATGCAGTGTGATTTCTAAAGTGTTTGTATATTGGTTCCTGTGTGTAAAAGTGGGACTTGATCCTGAAAATAGTTGTGCATGGTGCAGCTTGATTCTGTATGATGCAAATGGCTTTGTTGTCATGATGAGACTATCCTGGGCAGTAAATGAGTTTGCAAAGCTTTGCCAAAATAATGTCCAAGTTGCCAGAACCAAAAACCATTACAGGAAAAATCAATCAAATATTCAAACTGAAAATTGCCAAATTACTTAGTAGTAGTTTCTAATATTCCCTGCTTTCAGTAAATGTAGACAATTCTTTAAACAAGACTAATGATGGTAGTTTCTTTATCAATACAGGCTTTTCTTTCCTTTGGACAGTGTTATTCGCACCAAGGAAAGGATTTCTTGGATATCTGTGTTCTTACTATTATGTGGTAATGGTTGCTGGCAAAAAATGATCTCCAGTGGTGCTTCAGAAATGAAATAAGATTATCATAATCTGCAAAATCAGCATACCTTTTTTTATCAGACCCTAAAGATGATGAGGTTTAGTGATTACTTGATGTGTATGATACTTCCTCCTTTATTTAATTTCTTTTGCAGCATTGCAGAAGTGTGTTTAAGCAGTTCCCCATTCCTCTTCAGTGGAGATGCACCTGACATTAGCATTATCACTTTCGATGGAGGTATCTTTTAGTCATCCCACAGCCCCTAGTTCATCAGTAGCCTTCTGCCTCTGCCGCTGGTCTTGTTCAAATGAAGGAGAGACATGATAGAAGCAAGTGACTTTGGTTTCTGTTATTTACTTGTTTTCTTTCTAGTAAAGTAAAACCACAGAAGTCAGCAACTCTAAATGGAACTGAGAGATGTGTAACTGGTTTGAGAAAACAGCACCAAATTTCTGACCAAAAAAAAAAAAAAAAAAAAAAAAAAAGGGACTCAGGTTTTTTAATCACCAGGAATTTATAGATCCATGTGTGAATTTTGATTGATCTCAATAAATAGACTCTGATCTGTAAGAGTTTGTCTCTTACTGAAATGCCACCACTGTGTGCAAACAGGCTATCTCTGTATCTTCTGTGCTTCCTGCTCCAGCCATTCCATGTCTGTGGTGATTTCCAGGAGTTGCCAAGCTTGGGTTGCGTATCTGTGATAGGGCAGCCAGCCCTTCAGCCTGCTTTGCCACAGCAGTATCCAGACACCCATGCTTGGTCTGTATGCTGGATTAGAGATGCTTTAGAAATGGGACTATACTGGTCAGTGCAGTGCAGCTGGTTAGATGGTGACTGGAAAACTACCATTATTTTTATATAGGGTTGATTTGATTAGTCATCTACCTAGAGAAATGCTTTTTGGCTAGTGCCTTGGTTTAATTAAAATGCAGAATAAGGAATGCCTTAAAATATACTGCTTTATTACTGTAAGCCATATTTGGGTTTCCTTGTAAAAAGTGCTCATCCCAGCTGAATAAAAAAATAAAATAAAAAAAGCCAGAGAGTTGGTCTGTGGGGCGTGTACTTGGCAGGGAATGTGCCCAGGTGTGATTGGGGGCAGGAGCCACAGGTGCACTCCCAGTGAGGGTGTCTGCCAGTCACAGGCAAGTAAAGGCTTCCCACTGTGAACTGAAACCAGTACAAACCAGGAAACAAAAAGAAATATTCATTCAAGCTGTCCACGTCAGACTGCTGAGGAAGCAGGCAGGTCAGTTTGGTTAATCATTGCCAAGACAGACATTCACGACTGATCATATGACCACACCACCTCTGAGATAAGAAAACACCCATCCCAAGCAGAAGGATTGAAAAGCCTTCCTTATTTACATGTTCTGGCTTTATTGTTTTGCTGTAACAGAAGAGGCTCCACACTTTGCTGTTGTCCTCAGAATTCACCCCAGCCCAGCTGTTGTGTTGCTTTCCTATTCTGAAGAGGAAGTGAAAAATTCCCTGCACACGTGTGCTGGCACTTGAACGCTTAGGTTTCACTCCCTGACTGGGAGCCATCTGTAATGAGCTCTCTGTGGGACCCAGAGAAGAGCTTCCAGCTGTGCCAAGAGTTGTTTCATTTTGTGCCAAAGAAGAAGAGGGGGAATAAGTCCACAAAAAGCTAAGATGTGGATGGTGCAAAATTTGGTCTAAGGGTTTTGCAACGAGGAAAAGCCAAAGAAAAGCAGAAGCAGAGGAAGCAACAAAGAATCAGGATGGGAAACTTCTGCCGGAAGCACTGTTCCTGTTTGGAGCCTTACCTTCCCTGCTTATTCTTTGGGAGAAACGGTGAGCAGGAAGACAAAGGAGGCCAGGTCTTTGCCAACCTTGCTGTGGTAAAACCTGACCTCCAAGCAGGAGAGAAGGACTTGGAGGGTAAGATAAAGGAGAAACCTTTACCTCCACTGCCTGGCCAGGATCTAGCAGGCATTTGCAACTTTGTGGCTCTGTTTGACTACGAGGCTCGCACTGAGGACGACTTGAGCTTCCGAGCTGGGGATAAGCTGCAAGTGCTGAGTGCATCCCATGAGGGATGGTGGTATGCCAAGCTGCTCCTGCCAGAGGGGTCAGTCTGTCCTGGCCGCAAGCTCATGGGCTACATCCCTGCCAACTACATAGCTGCTGACCAGAGCATCGAAGCTGAGCCGTGAGTAACCCACTTTATGTGAAATGAGACTCTTTTCTGTTATGTTAAATGTGTTTGGCACTGGAGATCACGGCCTTTTCTCTTGCTGGTTAGTACCCTGCCACACTCAACCTCCAGTGGTCCTAGAGGTGGTAGCACTAGTTGGCATGTGCAAGGAAAAGACACCGTGGTCACAGAAAAATAAATTACCAAGGGCAGAGTGTGGAGGGGTTTTATTTTATTTTAAATAATTTCCTTCTGTGATATACACTAATCAGTTTAAAAATCATCTGGGAAGATCAAGTTGGTTACTGCTGTGATGGTTCATTTTTTTTATTTGTATAAGAGTAAGTGTATATCAGGTTATACTCAGAGAGTAGAAATATATGACCCCTACCCTGAATAGTGTTCAGCTTAACGAGCTGCAAAGTTACCAGTTAAACAGTTAAAGCAAGCTACGTTTAAACCTCCTCTTCCAAACGATGGGTGAGTTCCTAACAGATAAGTTTCTAGTGGTTTCTTCTAGACTATGTGCATCTTCTCTGGAGGCAAATCTCTGCTCTCAGAACAAAATTAACTGCTGCAAGTACTGCAAAGGGCAAAAGTGGATATAATAACAGAGTACAGATGAAGCTGTTAAACTTTCACAGTTTAGTTACCCATCCCATCTTCTTCTGCCCCTTCAAAGCATGCCAGATCTTATGAAATATTCTGAAATAGATCAGGAATCACACAGAACCAGTTACTTGGCTCCCTACTGATGATGAGTAAGGTCTGAATCAGCCTGGGCTGCACAGTTACTTCTGCATGTGTCAGAGGCAACATTTGCTGAAATGGGTCTGACTGCAGTTCCAGAGGAATGTTTTGGCAAAATTATCACTGTGTAAAGAAATGCCATAAGTGACGTTCATTATTAGTCTCAGAATGAGTGTTGACTTTAGAGGGATGGTAATGCAGCCTTTTAGTTAAATCTCATCTGGACCTGAAGCATCATCTTAGACCTGATCTATCCACTGTACTGCCCAGTCTAGGAAAATTGGCTCAGATATGAATATGCCAGTCTTTTATCAGCTATTTTATCTATTTTTCCTAGAGGTATTTTAGGGCAAGACTAAGATTAATCTCTAACCTGAGAACCTTAATTTCCAGAGTATGACCAGCTGTTTCAATTTCTGTATTCAAGCAGACAACATTTTCAATGGTCTTGTTCAAAGAAATTCTTCTAGCTGGAGAAATTGATCTGCAGGGAAGGCGTTTTCTGCATTACTAGATAAATGGTGGTAGGCTCTAATTTAGCTCAGCTTGGCCTTTGCTTTCTTTCAAGAGCTAGTTTTCTTAGATATCGTCAGATTTCTTCATGCTGTTAATACTTAGAAAGTAATTTTTCTCTGTTATACAACATCTCAGCTCCTAATGTCCTTATCTTTCTGTACCTAGAGCTTCAAATGCAAAGCTAAGTTTGCCAAAGTGTATTGTTGTGTCACCTCTGGTTTTTTACTTGTTGCTGAATCAATTTGATCGTCTTTTTTTATATACCTTTCTGCCTTTATAGTAAAGACTAAGTTAAAAGAAAACATTTTTCTCTATAGATTGTTAGACTACTGGAGAGGGAAAAAAATGGAGAGTTTTTCCAGCTCTCAAATGAAGCAATTTCTCCAAAATGAGCTTTTTATTTCACAGCAAAATTAATGTGGCTTAAACAGATTTCTTTCTAAGTCACTTGGCTTTAGTGATCTTCTTTTATATACAAGCCTGTCTGCTGTCAGTCCACACACATACAACAGTAGACTGAGGTTAGAAAGGACCTCTACAGGATATTTGAAGAGTCATCCCAACTCAAACATGGTCAAAATAAAGCTACATCTCTTTGCTTTGTTGGGCATTTCCTGTTGAGCTATTCATCCTCAGTGAGGATTTTTATTGCCTTGTATCAAATTGGAAGATCCCTTGCTACAATTCCCTCCAAGAATTCCCTCTCACCCACCCTCTGTAGTTTACACCTCTGTTATCTTAGTGAAACTGTAAGAACAAGAGTAATGATGGTGTAAAGAATTACCCTTTGTTTGCCCTAAAGTAAAGATTGCCATTAGAAAAAAGGTTGTTCTAGTGTCTCTATAATTAAAATTCAAAGATTAAATAAATCTTTCTACCCCAAACTAAGTTTATCCTCTCTCATCTCTCTATTTTGGTTTTAATTCCCTTTGGTTCCGGCCAATTTTTCACAGCCATGATATAGACATTTGTGGAAATACGCATTTTCTACTGTATACTTGCATACTATATGGCAGTCCTTTATGGTCCTAGCACAGAACTGACAAAGAATGGAAGACTCACAATCTCGTGTTCACTTGCCAAACTGCACATTTACCATATATTTGCAGTGTGTGTTTTATGCTTGCAATAATTGCCAGGCAGTGTTGATCAACAGTCTTTGACTTAACTGAATGCACATTTTGTAGCACCAGGCAGCTTCTGTACATCTGTGGAGACAACAGGAATTCTTTTCCTGTATTGCATCTCCATCTTATTAGACAAAGAGACACTGCTTATTCTGTTCTGAGAAACAGACTTAACTCGTGGTGTGACTGTTAGTAAGCTTGGGGAGAAAACCAGACTGATCACATTCTTTAGCAGCTGATTTCAGCAGAAACTATTTTAAAAATTGCACTCATATGCATGCATGGCTACTCCATAAAGTCACTGAAACAAAGGAATAGAGGGACTTGAAAGGTTCTATAGTGAGAGATGACAGGGCCATTCCATAAATTTAACCAGTAGGTGCTTGAGAGCTGCTTGCAGGGTAGTCACATTTCTTTTGCTTATCATTTCAGTTTTGCCTGTGACCTTCAAGAGTATTAACAAGCAAATGTATGTGGCCCTCTCTTATCAACATATTGACATGATGTTAATTATCGAGACAGTTAGAGATCAGATAGTCCATCTGGATCTATGTTGTCAGTTCTTGCAGAGAATAATGCTGGGTCATTGTTTGTTCTCAGCAAGTGCTGCAGCAGATCAGTTTGTCCCCTTGCTGAAGTGTCTGTGAATTTTTATCAGGGAGAGAGGCATGCTTTTTTTTTCACTCTTCCTTGGTAAGAAAGAGAATGAAGTAAAGCAAGAAGGAAAGTGAGAAACTTCTTTAGATAACAATTTTTCTTCTGGGATGTCTTTGTCCGATATGACTGAGGTAGAGTTGGTAAGGTGGATCAATGTCTGTGGGAAAGGTCAGAAAGGATTTGCAATATCTCATCTGGGGAAAACAAAAAAAATAAACACTATTCGTAACAAAGACAATTTTCATGTATCCTTGGCTATCAGAACTGAGAAAGAGTGAGATTACTGTGTTGCTCTCATCAGACCAAAGGTTATTGGTAGAAGTTGTATGATACAATTGAAGGTGGCATTTTTTATATTGTATTTTGCTAGTATATTATATTAGATAAAAAAACTAAGTTATATCAAAAGTCAAACACTTCTTATTTATGCATGATTTCTTGTTAAGAAAAAAGGTCATTTTGCTTCCTTCCTTTGCTTGAGTGACCTCTTTGTAGGTAGATGATTTGGATGAAATTAGCAACAATCTGTGTGAATGGGGGGGGGGAAAGGTAAATCCATGGCTTCGGTTCTGTCTGCTGCAACATTTCAATCCAAATATGTGCTGCACAAAATGAAATGCATCCAAGAAATGCACACCTGCTACAATGAAGTCTGTTTTGGACAGACGGAGGAAACAAGGGCCTTCATTTTTATATTTACCAGTAAAACATCTTCAGATTGCATCTTCTAGCACCTGCAGTATTTCTTATACCAAAAACAACCTGTCAGGTGGAGAGATGGTGAAGGAATTGTGCTTAGTGTCTCTGGAGACAGGTGTGTTCTCCTAGCCCCAACTGGGGTAGGTGAGACAAGGCATTGGGGAGTGGAAGCATCAATCTGGCAAACCATAGTCACATAATGAACTTTCTCTTCATGAGGAAATAGATCTGGTATCATGAAAACATTATTTTAAACAATATCTGACCAAAAGCAGACAAAAACTATGCTAATGATAAATTAGCAACTGTAAGAGCACTTGGTGTTTTCTTCTCTCTGCGTCACAGGTAGCAGTCAAAACCATGAGCCAGACAGATTTTTCATTTCTAAGGTAGTTTGAATAAGATTGTATCTGCTGCATCCCATGAACTTGGAATGCTCTTCTTTCTGTGTTTAGACATATAACACTTAGAAAAAGGAAAGCAAAAAACATTATTGGAGATAGAATCACATAATTTAATTTGCACATCCAACAGAGGATGATCAGAAAGAACAGCTTCACAAATACCAAAATCTGAATTAAAAGATAGATCTTGGCAAAGAGTGTGACCTTCCTGTCTCTGTGCTCTTTTTCTGTGTCTGTTATTCTGCACTACAAACAGGAACCATAGTAACACATTCACCTGCTCTTGTTTTATTACTGCCAGTTGTTTAAACTAAACAAGAAAATGACATAGTGCAAATTGTTCTGAATGAAAAATATATCCCAGCCCTACAGTAAACTTTAATGAAGCAAAAATAAAACACCTCACTGCTGGAGTGACATGACTTCTGGTTTTGATAGAGGAAACATAGACTGTATTTTGGGGGGGCTCTTGCCTGCCATCCTGATGGGCCTGTTGGTTGTTTATTGAAAGACTTAAAATCATAAAATCATAGCATCACTGACGTTGAAAAAGACCTCTAAGATAATCGACTCCAGCCTTTAATGCAGCAGTACTGTGTTCACCACTGGCCCCAAGAGCCACATCCACATGGCATTTGAACACTTCCAGTCATGGTAATTCCATCAATTCCCCAGGAAGCTTGTTCCAGAGCTTGACAATCTTTTCATGGAGAATTTTTTTTAAATTACCAATCTCCTTCCCTGGCACAACTTTTCCTCTCTTCCTGACATTTGTTATGTGGAAGAGACTCACCCCCACCTCACAACCTTCTTCCAGGTAGTTAGAGCAATGAGATCACCCCTGAGCCCTTTTCTCTCTAGACTAAACAACCACAGCTCCCTCAGCTGCTCCTCTTCCTTGTGCTCCAGACCCTTCCTCAGCTCTATTGCCCTTCTCTGAGCATGCTCCAGTACCTCAGTGTCCTTCCTGTAATGAGAGAAACTGATGAGAGGACTCATCAGTGCCAAGTACAGAGGGACAATCACTGCCCTGATTGGTCCTGCTGGCCACACTATTGCTGATACAGGCCAGGGTGTCATATATTCCATGTGTTCATGCCAGCATTATTGACACAGGACTGCTGAGATGAGGGAAGCAAATCCATAGAAATTCCTAGTAGAGTAGGTCAAAGAAGATCATAGCAATTACTTTTAACTTTTGTCAGTTTTGAAAATATTTCTTATCTCTTGTATCTTATGTAGGTATTTCCCAGCTGGTGGAAACTGAGCCCCAGACCTAATCAATGAAACCTCACCAGTCAATTCCACACTGAGCCTTTTAAACAACCTTCTGGAAGCAGAAGTGTCTTGTAGGTTATTTTGGTCAATCTCCATAATTCCTTCACCTTCTCTTATCTGACTCAGCTTTAACTATTTCACACATTGACTGAATCTCGGTTACTGTACATAAAGAATAAAGCTTTCATTGTGCTGATTAGTTTTAGACTTCCTGGAAAGTGAGACTTTTGTGGTTCCATTGGTTCATGTGGGTCATTGTTCACAGTGGTATTTACAGTCAACCTGTCTAGAGGCTTTTTTAAAAGTGAAACCTTAGATTCTACTGAATACTTCAGAAAACTGAATGTAAACCACTGTGGTTTCTGTGTGTTTTTTCTCTCTTGCTCTCAGAGTTCCTTATTGTGTCACAGTGCAAACTCCAGAGGACACCACTAGAATCACCACTAATCCTTGTACTGAAGTGAACTTGTAAAAATTGCTCATTGCTTACATGACTACACAAAGTACTAGTAGGTTGGTGGCTCATTCTTGGAACCTCCTAAGCACAAAAGTCTTTTTTTTTTTTTTTTGTAGAAAAGGTCTCTATCACCAAAACATTGAAAAGCCTATATGTGACATTCCATCTTTTCTTTCAACTGATATGCTTTATCTGTGGGAGGGGGTTTTGTGTGTGCACACGTGTACACACACACAACATAGAGAAGTTTTATAAGACTGATACTTTTAAGATCATGCAATACAACCCTGTGAGATGAAGTGTGTATTACAAAGCTGGATTAAGTTTTTGATGTTTTCTGACTTGGGAGTGCCTTTCTTGAATTTAGCAATGGAATACTTCAAGAAGATCCTTAAATAATTAATTTAACTTCTTTAATGATGGTTCAGCATTTCTGCTTACTTTATAAATATTCAAAGACTATGCTAAACACAAAAGGAAATGGTTTATCAAACTGTAAAATGAAATTTTTTTTCAAGTGCCAGTACTTTTTTTACATCCACATGCATATCCACATCCAGAAAATGTGTCTCTTCTCAGAAAAGTGGAAGGAGTTATGGTATTGTAGATGAGCAGTTCATGAAAACTTGTCTAATAAGATAACCTATTTTCTGGAAATGTGGTTTTCTAAATATATATGACTTTGTCTATTCAAATTCTGAGAAATTAGGAAATTTCATCCTACCTTATCTTTATTCGAAAATAGTATATTAAAGTATTATAATCATTAGCTACTAGTTTTCATTACTGTATTATGAAGAATATGGCAATGAGTCATGTGAACACCAAAGAAAACATCCTTAAAACACATCCTGCAAACACAACCAGTTAGCTTTCCCTAAGGTTTGGTGGCCTTTACAGTGTCTTTTAGAGAAAAAAAAAAAAAAAAAAAAGGCCACATACTGGTCATGACAACTCATGACAGGTCCTGTTTGGTGGGTTTTTTTCTGACGCAGTAGGAATAAGCATTGTACATGCTAGCACAGATTAGTTGTGTTTGAATAATGTTGTTGGCAAAAACATTCTCCAGGTATTGTACAATGTTTTCCCAATAGCTGTCTTTGAGGTCTCTCTGCCCAGGACAATACAGAGCTGTGCAGAGCTGAGTGATCTCTGAGCAGGTTTAGAACTGAGAAATAGTAGCCAACAGTTCAGCCAGGCTAAGAAGTCCTAAAGCTGGGCTCATTTTATACAAACTAGGTCAGGTATCTCTGTGAAGAATTATTTTGTCACATGTGAAAAGCACTGTTGGTTATAGAAGACTTTCTTTGTGTAAGATTCTATCTGTACTGAAGAGATTAAGACATAAAAACATTAGAGATACCCTACAAGGTCAAACCAATGGCTCCCTCTAGCCCCATTGCTTTCAGAAAGGATTTTGTAAAAAGTGCACAAGCCCATCTACTTTCTTTGGTCTCTTACCTTTGTACTTCACCATGGGCTGGAACTGTTGTATAAGCAAAATCAAGGCTACATCACTGCCACGTCTAATTACGGACCTATTGTCAAGTCCGGTTAGCAAAAACATAGGTGTTGACACTGCACAATTCTTTATTTCTGTCAGTGGGCAAAGACCAAGCTATTAGGACAAAGAAACAACCCCAGAAAAAACGCTCTCATCGCTGCAGAAAGTTTTATATTTCTAAACAAGTGGTTGGCTTCTTTTTTTTTTTTTTTTTTCCCTAGGTTGTTAATTGCTTAGTCACGACTGACATAAAAAAAAAAAAAAAAAAAAGAAAAAAGCATGCTGAAAATAAATAGGCACAAAAGGAAATGGTAACACTGCACAGGTCCCTGTGACATTCAGGGACTGGTCCTTTACAGATCTCACCTATCTACACTAATGCCTCTAAGTCAACCCAGGCTGCAGGCATCAATGACTTTACCCTCACAGATTTATTCATCAATTAATTTTGCTCCCTACTAAAGATGCAGTGCTAAACCCAGGATATGTTCTGTTATTATCCTAAAGACATTATGTTCCAACATGAGGCTATAGCACACATTGCAAAGATTTTGTTACTGAGCAGCCTTCCAGCAGCATAGTTTAAATGGCACAAAATCTACCTGCACTTTGATTTTAAAAGAGGTTAGTAGAGAAAATACAATTCATCAGACTCAGAGGCTTTTCTGTAGTAAAATGTTTTGTTCTTTTTGAAGTTATGTAAGCAAGGTATGCATAGCAGAGAAAGAATATAATTTGTTGGATGATATTTTTAAAAAAGGACAAAATATTATTACAGATTTACTCTGTCCAAGAGGAAAAGTCAATTTTCAGTTATTTTAAAACAATACTATATAGGATATATTTGAAGACCCTTCTTGTGTTAAAACTTTAAAAATAATAGATTAAACTTCTTTACATAAGAAGTTTGTCCTTCATCAGAGTTTTCTTAAATGTTGACATTCAGGTTTTCAACTCATATCTGTGTAAAGAAAACCATGAGTGTTATTAGAAATTAGAACGAAAATCTACATCTTTGCAGTTTTCAGTTCTCCAGACAGGCCTAGAAATCATCTGTAAATAGCTTTTCAGAAGATCAAACAAAATATTGATCATGAAAAAGTATTCTTTTTCTCTATCACTATTTACCACATAGAAATGCATACTTTTTTTCACGCTGGTACACTAACCTTAATCAATAAAAACTGGAAAAACAAATCAGTTATTTAAGGGATAAGTGATAGCTCCATAATGGATTACACTAATTGACGTTCCACTACTTCTGTGCAGAGTACTCTATAATACTTTACATTATAAATTTATCTGAAGTAATGTCAGTAAGAATTTTTCCTTAGCTTTCTCTCACTAAATTAGCTATATTTGCAGCTTAATAAACATTTGCCCCCTGTATTTATAGCATAAAAAATTTTGCAGCACAGCTTTTTAAGCCTCACTGCAAAAGAAGAGAAGAAAAGAAATCTAAGACTCACATATGGGAATGAATATGTACCATGAATTTCAAAAATGTTGAGAACTCACCAATCCCGGTTTTCCTTTGGAAATTACTGATCTTTTCAGTTAGTGGAAGTCTCTGTAAGAGAATATGGAAGGAACTTTTGCTCCTCTAAGGGTGTGTAGTGAAGGGAGCCATACACCAGGACACACAGACAAACTGAGGGGCACACGAGGATGGTGGTGGTAATGAGGAGGAGCTACTCGGTTGCACTGACAGGAGAAGGGTGTGTGGAGTGTGGTATCATTTCTTTTCCAGGATTATTTGAGGACCTTGCCAACAAGAAAAGACACCATGGACACCAAACCTGACAAGTTAATGTTAACATCTTCAATAACCAGACATAAACTCAGCCACACTAGCTGATAAGCTATCAGGAAACGACAGGCAAACTCAGACTATGCAGATGTTAAGGATTTAAACCTGAGGGTTCAGGACATTAAGTGAATGTGTGATTGAAAATTTTCTTGTCTATTTGAGTTTTCCGTAGTGTTAAATCAATTCATGTTATTTGTGTTCTCTGTACCATATTAACATTAGGGCTACCTCAAGATTTCCACTTTGTTCCTCGGTTATGAACAGCAGAGTTATTGCTACTTTTACAGTATAATATGTCAGTATAGAAGTACAAATGTACACAGGTGTTACTAACATTGTTGCAAGATTTTAGAATGCTATTTGAAAGACTCTATGCAGGAGAAATAGGGTCTCAAGAATGTATTTTAAGTTTGGGGTTTTTTTAAAGAGGTGATTCTATGGCTCTATTTCATACCCCAAATCCTAAAGCAATGCACGTTAAAGACAGTGGTAGCCTTTCATTGACTCCAAATGCAAGTCTTTGCCTCAGAACAAGCTTTAAATGCATTGGAACCCTTATTCAGGTGCAAAACTACAACAGAGAACAAACTTGACAATTGACTTTAATCTCTTAAATGGGACTTGTGTAACTAAAACATCACAAAAAGCAATATCCTATCACTTTCACCTACTGTTTGTTTTCTCATATAAAAGAACTTCAGTGCAGATTAATGAATACAGCATGCAGATAACTAATATTGTGGAGAATGAATACAAATGTTTAATTATACAATAACGAAGCAGGGACTCACAAAATGAGATGTATTTATGGATATTTCCACTAATTAATCCTATCAGATTGTGATTTGGTTCCTATTGCACAGTGAAGCCAGTCTTGGGTGAGCTAAATTACATAGCTCATGCACTTGGCCTTGTAATACTATTCCTACAGGAGAAACAGTCACTTCCAGTCATTACTGAGTGCAAGAGTAGCCAAAGGTGCAATGGTTTGTCATCCTGCAGCAGACTCAGAGCAAATCAATTTCCATGTCTGCAACATGGTCAGCTGCCATTATTATAGCTACTGAAAAAATGAATGTAGTATTATTTGTAATCCCTTACAACACAATCAGGTGACAGTATGGTCATGGCCCAATGTGTCCTTGTGGGAAAGGTTTACACACAGTGTGTCACAGATTTTTCGACTAATGCACAAGTAATCTTGGTGGTTATGTTTCCAAGACAGTAAATTTGTTTTAGACTGGAAAAGGAAGTGCCTGCCACTGTGGTGGGCTTAAACCAACTTACTCACTGTTGAATTTTCCCTTATATAAACAATCTCACACAGTTAGTTTACTGTAAAAGTCTGTGAAGCCCTCACAGGCTCTTTATTTAGGGCCCTTTATTTAGGGCACAGCTCGTTATTTATTATGCTTAAAGCAATGGTGTAACTCAAACCAAAGATATTTCTTGGACCAAAATATACTTTAGGGGCTCAGAGTACTTTCTTGCCCTCTTGAAATGAGAAAGTAGTCCCCTCCAGTTTCTTCATCTCTGCCCCAGTGATTTGTTAGTGGAACGTGGAGTTCCTTTTGAGTCTCAGATACACATAAGGTCAGTCTGCCAAGGCAGGTGGGAGTTTTACATTTGCAGCCATTGAGATTGTGTGGAGTAAGCTACTGTTCAGTGTTACAGTCAAACTGTCAGTGATTAACAAATTGAAACTGTATGCTTTTAAAGACACTACACAATGAAACTGGTGAATCTGCTCCTTCAGTCTAGAAGTAAAAAGAATTTTTTTCTGGCAATAACCTGCAAATTCCCATCCTGCTACAAAGAAATGCTAGCAAAAGTAATGCCTAATTTTGGTGGTAGGCTCATAGACATTCAGTCCCCAAATATTACCTCTGTTTTTTAAAGTGTTATGTAATCACTTCTGAAGAAAATTTTTTAAAAAATTATATTTTGTTGGAACTTCCATTTGAAAATAGAAAACAAAAAACCTTTTTAAATTTTAAAATTATTCAAACTGAATACTTTCCCAAATTTACTATAAAATTTTGTTTAGAAAATAGATGGAGAAGTATAATTGAATTCTCTTTCCCTTTTTGCTTCTATGCCTCTTCTCATATCTCCTCTTGTATGCTGCCATCTCACCAATAAAACTCTCTCAAGTCTAACATAAATTTAGTGTTTCTGGAAAAACACCAACCAGTCAGCTATATCTGCTGACAGGAACACTGGGAAAACGTTATCCAAAAGCCAAGAGCAAAATGGGATCTGTTATTTTCCAAAACTGTGTTTCACACTGTAATGGTTATTCAAAGAAAAATCGCAATGTTGATCTCAAAGTGTGGAAAATACAAGGAAACTTAGAGCATGTTGCTACAGACAGTCACTTTCAAACATACAGACAGACTTTTAACAACATAAACTAGTGTTGCTCTGTTGCTTTGATAGATCTCTGCTGCTTACTTAGTGTAGACATGAGCCCTTTTTTACGCAACTGTTTTATACACATCTATTCACATGTTCTATATTTTTCTCTGTGGAAAGGAAAACAAACTTATTCCACCCACTGTGAAAAGACTCAGAAGCTCCAAGTGCCACACACAATGCACATAAGATAGTCTTCATTTTAGTTTGTGATAAGTTATTCAACAACAGGGTTCTGAGCAATATACATGACTCAGTTCTTTCCGTATGAAGCAAATTCATTGTAGTTGCCAAAGGTTAAGTGGGATGCCTGACATAACCATTCCTGAAAACCTGAATTTCTGGTTTCATGTGGAGGAAATTAGATTCTAATTGTGGTAAATAAGTAGTCAGAACTGTGCTGAGTCACTATACATAAACAGTTTAAATTTTTTTATTTCAAGTCCAAGTCAGATACTCACTGCAGTGTGTTAAGATCTCAGATGATTTACTTGTGTAGACAGAGAAGGGTGTTATTACTTAAACGTTTTTTAACAACCTCCCCTGGCTCACTTTTTGCTGATGGTACTTTGTGAATGAGGTTTAAAGCAATAACTTCTACACAATAAATATATATGATGAAAACTAATGTTAAAGTATTCTTTTGGCAAGTACAAAAATGAGTGGTGTGATGAACTAAGAAAGTGAAAGAGACAAGATCTGTATAGAGCAATCCTCACAGTGAGAGTTAGTCTGTGAAATTGTTTCAAGAGATGTTCTGTAAAATAGTTTTCTCAAGTAGGACTGAGATGGCTGCCAAAGGCCAGGCTCCCTGTGGGAGCAGGTAAAATGAAAACCAGCATTTGCTGAGCAGTGCAGCAGCTCAGCAGCAGGCTATAGCCCTTGGGCACTGAATGCAGTCTTCAGCTTTCTCTTTCTTTTCTCACCATTGCCTACTAACTCCGACTTTCTTCTCTCAATCCATCCACTTGCCAATATTCTATGGTCCTCTCAGCTTTGAATTTTTACTGTCCTGTTTTAGCCCTTCCTCCTGCAATGTCCTGTGACATAAAAGATTACCATAAACTTTAAATTACCTCTTCTTAATTTTTGTCCTTCCATGTACCCTTCAGAATCTGATAATCAATGGCAGTGAGAGACAGACAGAATTAAAAATTATCCCATGCATTCCTGTAGAAAGAAGTAAGAAGGAAAGGCTCTGCCTGAAACCCAATCTCAGGTTTACTGGATTCTGCCCCATTAAAGTCCGCAAGCCCTAGAGAAATCCCTGACTTTTCACTGTGTAGATTCTTATGCCATTTATGGGAAAGTCTGTGTTTTTGAAAATGCTCTTGAAAGAAATCTTCCTGGCAAGTGTTCATCTTCATGGTTTAGCCAGACTAAAGATTTTTTTGGTTTTGGTTGGTTTTATCTCTTATGTTTTGGTGGGGTTTTTTTGGATTTGTTTTGTTTTGTTTTGTTTTGTGGGCTTTTTAATTAGTTTTTTTGGGGGGTTTTTTGTGGTGGTGTTTTTGTTTGTTTTGTGGTTTTGGGTTTTTTTGGTTGTTTTTTTTTTTCCCCCGGAAACTGTCATCAGGTTCACTGTAGACAATAGAGGGAAACATTGAAGCAGCCAGTGCTCATCTCACACTCTCTCCATGCACACACCTCATCATTAGTAAAGAATATTTTTTTCTTAGTTATGTTATGTCTGGAAGGCTTTCATCTACGCAGTGATATTTCCTCATTTTTCGAAGAAACAGCTCTTCATTTCTTCATTAATCTTATAATTAAAACGATCCAATATTTTCTATCAGAAGAGCTTGTTTAGATGCTTTTAATTTTTCCAGACTTTACCTGATTGGGTGTGAATTTACCAGGGTTGATACCAGGCACAGGTGAGGCATGGGCTACCTCTGTCTCTTCCTGAAAGCAAAACATGTGGCTCAGAACTATACAAGAAGTCTTTTGTTCATGCATGTAGGAGAAAGGGCTTAATATTTAGTAGGGAAGATTGCTGCACTAAAGTGATGTGCTTTTTTGCTGTCTAAGAAAACTTTATTTCAAAATAACCAAGGCTTTGAAAATACAATTAGACTTTATATGTAGTAACTGAACATATTCATTAAAATTGGAAAATTGCATTCTTGATTTTTGATATTTTGGGAAAACCCAAAAGTGCTTGGAGTCCTCCTGTCAGTATAGAGAGGACTTGCTGGTGGCTCCCTTGGTAAACTTCTGCCTCTGTTTCTGCACTATTCTTTACTCACAGTGGTCTGCACACCTGGCATGGGTTAAAAGCTGGTTTAGCAACCCTGTTTGTCCTGCATGGATGGCAGCAGTGAAGAGTGGTGCACACAAGGCTGTTCAGGTTTCCATGTGCTGAGTAAGGGCAGTGGTCACAGGGTGGTCATATGATGAAAGTAATTGAATAAGACCCTGGAGGATCTCTCTGTCTCTGTCTCTTCAGCTTTCCATGCATCTCTTCTCTTCTGCTGTGGCACAGAAGTCAGCACCTATTGCTGTTCAAATAAACGACTACATACTGCAGAACGTTAAATTCCCGGAAAGGCAGGCCCTGGACTTTTCAAGTTGGACATCCAACATTAGTAGAAAATACTAATAGTATTTTCATATTGCCCTAGTCCCTTTCTGGGCTGTTTCTCCACTGCAGAAAGTATATTACAAGGAATTGAGCCACGAAAAGAATTTAATGAATTTTTATAAAGCATTTGGATATTACAGTCGTGAACACTGTAATAGAGGCTGCTAGGAAAGAAGCCATTCATGTAATTTTGTAACTGGCATTGAAAATTGTTTAAAACAGTAAATGAACTCTATCTATGCAATGACAAAACAAAATAGAAGGTAACTATTTAGTGAGCAGAATTCATATTAACACTGTAGGGAGCACTGGATATGACCATGTAATTAAAGATGCTATCACAGTGGATCTTCTGAAAATGGCTGAGTGGATGCCATGAAAGCAATATTAATATTGTCATGTCCTAACTTTGAAGTACTTGAGTGTGTAGTTACAGCTTTCTGTGACAGTAGATTTTGAGGCATTTAAAATGTAAACTTCATATGCTTTTGGAGCTTTTCTATATTTGTTTTAGCTCTTACACAAGCTTTCTTCATTCCAGAAGAAAGTGGGATATGTGTGATTTCAGTATAGATAGTATCTGGGTGTTTTTTGTCCTCACCTAAGAATTTTCCTCTAAATGCAGTAATTGTTGGCTTTTCTCAGTCAAAGAAACCATTCTCCTCAGCCTAGTACTACAGACACAGTTAACACACTTGAGTTAATCTTCTGGAGGGCCAGATAACCTTTTTGCCAGCACCATTTGTTCCCTAATGGAGACTTCTGGTTGAGAACTACAGGAATCTCAACAAACCCTCTCAGCTGTTGACATTTAGCAATCTCATGAGAGTTACCCTAACAAGATAAAGTAAATCCCAGTTGTAAGCACTTATGAAAAGTGAGAAACAAGATGCCCTTATGCTGTGAAGTGCTGATCCAGAATAGGATTATGCTGTTCGTTTCAACATCTTCAGTCATTTTTGAAAATAAATGTTATGTGACTGATTGGCTGTTAGTCATTCTGTTATTTTTCCATGTTATTTTTCAGCATTTTTTGTCCTCTTTCCTCCCTCTTCCTTCCTGTTGTACTGATCACAGCTTCTATATGTGGTTGTACCTTACTGCTGACTCAGCCCTCAGGATTTTTGCTTGTAATGGAAGATTAACAAAATTATGAAAATGTCACAGGTCTCTGCTTTTAGCTTTATCTTACCTCCAGTGTCCTCCTAGTTGAATAAAAAAAACCTGAAATAATCCCCCCATATCCCAGCTACAACTACTTATTAAAGGAAATTTGGTGACTTCAGATATGACATTGTGGAGTTAATTCTGACTTTTCTCATGTACATATTAAATCTAAATAATGGTAGAGCATAAAAGTGGGAAACTGGTGAGCCTTAAAGGAGTCAAGTGAAAAACTTCCATATAATTTTCTCTGCTGGTTTTCACTGGGAATAACAAAAGAACATTGAAGGATCTCCTGAGATTTCCAAGAAAGTTAAAGATTGCAGTTGTTATTTCAGGGTTGGTGTTTGGCTTGGTCATGAGCATTTAACCACATCCCAAAGGGGGGTGCTCACAGAGTCCTTAATCATAAATTTAGAATTTCTGTTGGAATACAATTGTGAAGGAGCTGCCCTATGTGTGACATGTCCAGAGAAATATTTTGTCTGGCCCATGAGTGGGGTGCTTTGGCTAAGGATCAGGACACACCTTGTGTTAGAGTCCCTATTTAGCCTGTTAGGGACTTAGGAGAGATCAAGAAGAGAGATTGAATGTAGGCAGGTGTAGGGTCTGTGAAAGGGGTGTCCAAGGAATGGCAAGCTGCTGAAAAATATTTCCCCTGAGAGCATTTTCATCTGGAGCATGGCTGGGAATCCTGTTTTTGGGAGGGGGTTAGTTCTGTGTGTTGGATAGAGTTAATTTCAGGACAGAGAAGCCCATAGTTCCCAGCTTAGTTGAGATCTTCTGTAAAATCTTCAGTCTCTATCTCAGATAAGTACATTGCACAGATTTGATCAGAGAGGGACTTTGAATTAATGACAGGGAAGAAAACTCATTTTCATACTCTTTGCATTGAGGATATTTGTGGCTTTTGTGATTTCCACTGGGGCCTTTGTCCTTTTCTAGGCATGTTACCAGGCACTGGAAATGTTGCCAGTGATATAGCATTGGAGAACTTTGTTTCCACATTTTCTTTGCTTTAGCTTTTGGCCCCTGTTACTCTTCCTCTTTTCTACTGTCCAGCTTGAAAGTTACTGCCATATCTTCCTACTATAAGAAGAAAAGTGCAGAAGTAGGAGTGACTGTTTTTATTTAGTGGATTTTTATTTACCGGGGGCTATTGGAGGACAGAAAGCAGAGCCAAGTAAATGGGGCTTTGATATTTAGATGGACATCAGCAGCTCCTTGCACCCTGGAGGACAAAAGGCTTCTCAGGGAAGTCAGTGATGGAGCCAGGTGTAGCACTGCCAACTTCCCTTGAACTCATGACTCCATTTTAACTCACACTGGGCTGAATAGGTAGGCAGGGATGAGTATAACATGATCTCTGTTTCTTAAAAAAATTGCCCTTCAAGCATAACCACCAGTATTCAGCTAGATGAAGATTTCCTTTGCTGGAAGAAGGTCTTTAGAAGTCTCAGCAGTGATACTATCACAGTCAGGGAACATGCCATGACAAAGCCTGCTATGATCCATGATGTGATATGGTGATAATAAATGTGCTAGTGGAACTGATGGTCAAAACAGATGTGATTTACTACCCTTTCAATAACCACAACAAATCTCACTGGTATTCCAGTATTGAGCATCCTCTGCAACAAGTGAGGACTGTGTTTGTTACAGACCTATAAAAAGGTCATGTTTTGTGGCTCCAAAGTAGTCCTATATGTGGTGGCCAAAATGAGCTGGAAGTACCCTGGAATTTTTAATGAACATATTCCCAATAGCTATGAATGATGGTGTAAGCAAGGGATTTAGAGGAAGCTGCTAGAAACAATCCCCAAAAACCAGATCTGGTATCCTACATTTAAAAGGAAGGTGAGGTGTTGGATGCAGTGTTGGCCAAGAAAGCATATTCTGGGTCTTGCTGACAGAAGAGCACTATTGCTGTGCTAGCCAGATAGCTCCTGCTAGAAATGGAAAATTGTGAACATTTCTGAATGCACTCATTTGTGTCATACCTGGTAATCTACTGATCCAGCACTGACAGTCATGAGCCAAAGTGACCTTCAGCTGTGAGATGAAGTTCAGATTGATACTGTGTAAGAATTGCTTATTCAGACTTCTCCTGGACTTCTAGTGCCAATATACTGCACTGAAGTCAGAGAAATTACTTAACTTGCTCAATGGATAGAGCTTCATGTTTAGTTCTTGTTTTCCAAGTGTTCTGTTTTAAACTTTCATCTCTCTTTGAGCTATGAAACCTGAATAGATTTACTAAGGATTGGGTGTTGTTTTGGTATGACCTTCCTATCCTGCAGAGCAATATCTTGTGGTGAGCAATTACTTTGATTCATTATTACTTTTTAGAGCGCTTTTCCCTCTAAGATACACAGTTTGGGATGAAGTAAAATATTAAGCCTTTTGAAGCATAGGTTCAATTGCTAGAAATCAAAATAAGCTCTTCACGTTTTTAAAAGGAATTTTAACTTCCATTACCCTGAAAATAGTACTTTAAATTCAGATGTGCTTTAGTTAAAAAAAGTGAATAACAAATTAAATTATTTGCTTTCAAGTTACGAGATTGGCTCTTTTCACATTCAGTATTACTTTTTGTACTGTATAATTATTATTGCAAACCAAATGGCTTTGAACTAATAATCAAATATTCAAGTGCTGTTAGTAATAATTTTCCCTGTATTTTTCTGAAACATTTTAATCAGATCATATAAAGTCAGGCAAATGAGGTAATACACAATATGTGTCCACTTATCTCCCTGCATAATAATTGCTTCAGTTACACTTACCTCCTCTAATACTGTTGCTCTAATTATCTTATTTTGCAAGTTAGGATCTTTTTAACTGCTGAGCTTATCTGGAGTCAGACCCTACATATTATATATGTAACCTTTAATGGTAATTTCATATCGATTTAAGTGAAGCTTTCCCAGCTTAATAAAAATAAGCATATAAGTTGAGCTGTTTTGAAATCAAAGAAGCAGACACTTATGCCTAAATGCGATGCACTTATGTGCATATTATTTTCCCAAATCATGGTTTATATTGTAGACATGGTTTTACATACAAAGAGTAATAGTATATTAATTTATATTTCCAAAATAAAGCAACTGTTTCCTCTAGTTGCATAGATTGTATTACTGCTCTAATTTTCAGCTTCAGAAATTTGAGTTACTAACAGTGTATATTCAAATGTTGAGTCACATAAAGACTTTATTTTGACTATGCTGACCATAAAATCCAGTCTTGGTAACAATGCATTGGGAACTTTTTTTGGTTTGGTACAAAATTAAATTCTTTTGAAAAAGTTCTATCCTTGTAACCCAAGAAAAGAGACAAAAAATAAAACACCTCTTCATACACACTCTTATGAGGATCAGTCACTTTGGACATTATGGAGTGATGTCTAATATTTCAAGGAGAAAAATATTAATTTTTTTTTGGCTCATATATTTGCTAGTTTTCAGAGCAGGTATATTGAGAAATTTCAGAAAGATTCTAATTCAGATTTTAGGGCAGACAGATTTTCTTTGGGACTTGAATACAGTTGAACTTCTTTGACAAGAACCTTACTCGAGGATTTGAACATTTATTGATTGCTTAATTTTCTACAGCCTAATGAATGAATTAATTTAATTAATTAGTTGAATTAATGAACACATTTAACTAATTAAACTTACTACTAACACATTCCAGCTTTCTAGTGAGATTGCTTGCCAAATATGTATCAAAACCTACTTAATCCAAATCTTCTTCAACTCCATGGACAGGAATATGATCTGGAAAATCTGTCTTTAATTTTTTTTTGCTAATAAAGCATATTCAGTGTGGGTTAGTGCTGTGTGTATTTGCCTCTTTTTATTTCCTCTTTGTTAATACAAACCCATTTATCAGTCTCATGCTTGATCAGCTAAGGTATCACCCTATCATTTATTTCCTCCATTCCTCTTGATGACTACAAGCCTTGCAGATATTAAAACAGTTTGTTGATGACTCCGTCTGTACTTTTCACTAGTAATTGACAAATCAAATAACCAACTTACTTGTGGTGAATTTATTTATATTTGAAGCTTGCATAATAGTTTTAGCTGTTATTAATTTAAAAGGAATTCCCCTATGAGCATATTGTGTATTCCTGATACATATTTATCATCATTTGCTTTAAATAAGAGGTGGAGCTAATCTTGAAAAGAGCTTTCCTTTGTTGGAAGGAAGCTGAACACCACCCCAGTTGAAAATGCTGACTCATCTCTGTCTTATTTTTGTTTAATTTAAACTCAGCACAAAGCAGCAAGAAAGCTAAATTTTATCTTCAGAGAAGCAAATTAAAATTATTGCTTGAACAAGCCTTTGTGAACTACAGCATTTAGCGAGGGAGGAAAAATGTTTTAAAAGACATAGGTCGGAGTAGATTTTCACAGAACACAGGTGTTGAGATGTTTGTAGTGACTTGAGGGTTATACTGGTTTTGTTTGTCAAAAAGCAGCAAAGCTGAAAAATTGCCAGTAACTTGGTAGAGGTATTGACATGGAAGTGGGATGGGGAAGCAGAGTGATTTAATCTGAGAGCATTTCTGCAGTTTCAGAGATCTTTTGGCTTTAAAATGTTGGGTTGTTAGCACATACCCACACCTCTACATCGTTCAAGTGGCATCAATGGACTTGGCACCAATTTCTGCCCTTGTAGCCTTGGCAAATTTCCTTGGTGATTTTTTTCTGGGTCAAGAAGAGCCTGTCATTTCTGAATGCTTGTTGCCTTGAAAGCAGTAAGACTTTTCATCAGCAGTAAAATCGAGATTTCACTTAAATGTGTAAGTGATGTTTTCTAGCAATAAATTTGTTCTGTAATTCTCGTTGGCTTTTTCCCCCCCATACTATTGATATTTAATTAACATAGCACAGATTATCTCTTAGTAAATACGCAACATGTTTATAAAAGCTTAACTGTCTCCGTGGTATGTTTCACTGAGTGGTAAAATTAATGGTTTTTATTTGTTCAGATGGTTCTTTGGCCCAATCAAACGAGCAGATGCCGAGAGACAACTGTTGTACCCTGGAAACCAGGAAGGAGCTTTCCTAATCCGAGAAAGTGAAAGTCTAAAAGGCGAATACTCACTCTCAGGTATATTCTAGTTTTCCATCTGAAACAATGTTTTAAAAATTTCTTAGGTGATCTGGGCTTTTTCATCTTTGAAAACAATAAACTGTGGGCATGAAATTGAAATTAAGTTAATTTTTTTTTTTCCCCAGGAGATGCATAAAGAAAACTTGGCAAAAGTAATTTGAGTTTATATTTTATAGACTTTGTTTATCAATATGCTCAGAACAGAAATTAACTTTTTTATGCTTAGTACTTCCAGTGTTCTAGCTACCTTAAAATAGATAGTATTTTCCTAATCAAAGCATAAAAAAAATTACATTACAGTTGCACACTACTGCTCTGATTAATACACAAAACAAAAATGAAAATAAAAGCATGTTGACAGATATCTGCAATTTAATAAAAGGAGATTTATGTTAAAACTCAAACTTGGGTTTATATTTATTTGTTTTCAGGGATAAAATCATAGGAAGGTCTTCAAAGCTGTACTTTAGAATCACTGATATTTAATTGAAAATTTTAATGTAAACATCAATAAAAAATTAGTTTGATGATGATGCATTTTAAAATTTAAGCCCTTTCAAATTAGGACACTTATTCAAATTTTACTCGCTCTCATCAAAGTAAATCATGTTTTTTCATGCTGTAGATGTTTGACATTTTAGATAGTAAATGTGATTGCTCATTGGTTGTTTACTGTGAACATTTCCCATCAAAATTGTCATACAACTGTGAGTCAGAAGTATAGTGTTGTCCTTGAGAGAATAGGGCTATGCCCCCAAACTTCCTAATGTATTCTACCTGTATTAATTCCAGAGCCAGGAAAGGCTTTTGATGTTTGTGGATAAACCATGAGTAGTCATGTGCAGAATTATTTCAGTAAAATGAGGGGCACCTTGTTCATAACCAAATTCTTTCATATTGACTCCTCTTTTGCCTGGATGATTATGTGTCATTCACCTTCTGAACTTTACACAGAAACACAGCTTGATGAAATTTTGACACATTCTTGGTTTCACTTTCCCAAATATAGGTAGAGTGTATGTACCTGCAATGTCTTGTGGTAATGTGAGGAATGCCTTTTATTGCCAAGACAAAGAAATGTGGAGTGAAATACAGGGAAGTTTATTGAAATAAATGTGCTATTTACAGTACTGGGACAGTTTACTCCACAGTTTTCAGTTTGCCCTCAAGTTCTTCTTTGCCATGAAGGGCTTTAAGGAAAACTACCTTTAGCAAGGAATAAGACTGCTCTGAGCTGTGACAGAACTGACCCCTTTGTGTGTGCACACTTTCATCCTGGGACTGTATTACAGCCACAGACCTTTCAAAATACTTTCTCTCCATGTGCCAATTTATTGCTGTGTTACATGGTTTCAGCTTCCTTCAAGTATTCTTCATCAGTGAACAGAATTCATCCAAGGACTGGGCTAGACTAATAACAGGTAGTGTTATGCAGGGAAGGAAGGACAAGCCTGTATTATATTCTTAATGTTACATGGCACATTACTAAAAATCAATGAAAAATCTTTTGCTTGTGCATCTGGGGCTGGAAATGCAAATTTTTTTATTATTCTCCACCTATAGCCTTTTAGGAAAGATTTAAAATACTAATTTTCCATCCCGCATCTTAACCACTTCTCTAAGAGGAAACTAGAAGTATCTTAGGTAAACTATGAGATACCTCAGGAGAAAATTCAAGAGAAGGAAAATAAATATTAGGCCGGCATTTGTAGTAGTATAAGATCACCCTTTGATACTGCTGTTTGGTTTTTTCATTAGAAATTTTGGAAAGAAAATTTATTCAATCTGATCTAGTATATTTGATTCAATTATGAAAACTTGTGGTAGACATTTTTTACATTTTTCTATAAGCTTATTTAGGAAGAGGAGATTTGATGATGACTGATAACAACAAGATATGAAACCAACAGTGTGGATTTATTTCATGCTGGTTTGTTTGATTAAGGAAGGTAAGAGTGGCACTGGAGAAAGGAAAATACAGAGTCAAGGCTCCAGCAGCAGGAGGCAGCTCTCCTTCATGCACAAACACGGGTTGTCCTCTGAAAATGTGTGCATGAATATATGTATCATCTCAGATTTATTAAATATTTGTGCTCTTTTAGGCAAAGAAGGGGGTAAACTCTGAAACAATCTGTAGACATTATTGGTGGCATCATTTCCCACTGCTGCTATATCTTATGGCATCTTCCCAGAGTGGAATATAATTTATTCTTAACATGCTACTTCATCCCAAAGAGCTAAATGTTAGTTGCTGCTTACTGAATCTGCTTAGCTGAATGGCGTCTGTTTTGTATTGTGCAAGCTCTTTTGCTTCCAACCTAATAGTATACATCATGGTCTAGATGTTTTATGTCCATAGTCTCATTACCTACTGTCTACTTCTTGGAAAGCTAGCACATTCTAAAGCAAACATGAAAAGTGAAATGGTTTGTATTGTGGAAAACATTAGTAGGAAAGAAGGTTGTTCATTTCACAATGTGCTTCAGAGAAGAGAGAGAGTTTTCCTGCATCTTTCCTGTTTGTGCCATCAGTAGGAATTATGAGACTCTAAAGCTGAGGCAGAGGATGGCTTCTATTGCCATGGTAGCTGATACACTAAAAGAGGAGAAGTCACAACATGATATTTTGGATTAACTCTCTAATTTCTGTTGCCAGTTTTTCAGTTCAAAAACATTAGACCTCAATACCTCAATAGTCCCATCTTCTCTAGGTCTGATTGGTTTTGCTCTAGCTTTTATTGCTGTTTTGGTTTCATTGCAGAATAGATGATAATGGTTTGAAGAGTGAAAAGCTGGCTTTCAGAGCTAAGGTCTTTAAGAAAATATTTCAATTCTCTGCTCAGAATGGCATTTAGATAAAAAAAGAAGTTGAAAAGGAAGAGAGATTTTTACCCAAGAACCCATAAACTGATTTTACGACTTTCATGCTTGATTTTTACTCATATGCATAATGAGATATATAAAAGATTTAATGTTAATTAAGGAGACAAATTATTTCTTTAGTGAGAAAAAAAATCCAAAAAAATAAATCTTTCATGAAAATTACACTTTTTAATTCTAACTTTCCTTGTTGGGAAAACTCTCAGTTTGTAAGATTTGGATAATAAATAATTATTTAAATTAAAAACAAAACTTCATGTTCAGAAAGGTTTTTATCATCTGTGAACAGTGAAATGGAAAGCTTGTCAAGCCAGATAGGCCACTGACATGTGTTATTATAAATTTAGAGTGTTTGACATTTTAAAAATAGGTTTTCCCATTTGAAAAATGCACATGTTGTCGACAGATTTTTATGTTGATGACTCCAGCATCTGGTGTGAAATGCATTAAATTTTAAACATGTTGGTGCCATCTTAGATGTTGCCTCTTTTTAATTAAAAGCCATAATTTAGATGTGCTCAGCTTAATTGAGTGTCATTGCCAATGATAGCGGGAGGCTCTGTACTTAGCCCGTCACTGAATAATGGTATCTGAAAGACTTATTGCATTAAATAACAATGTAAATGGTTTGTATTTTCTTCATCTATTTTTATCATGCTCCTAAAAGAATACTGTGTGCTTTCCTCTTGGGTTCCAACACAGGAAAAACAGGTAGTTTTTTAAGGCAGCAGACTCATAGAACTGGCAAAATCATGCCCATACTAAGAGGATGATTTTGGATTTGTCTCTGCACCCATTCTGTGCTGGTAAAAGTGATCTCATGAGTCATCCTCCTCCCACATCCACTCTGGGCATGGAGGCAGTGCAGAGGTGCTGGTGGCAGTGCTGCATGGCGAGTGCTGGGGGAGGACTGTTCACAGGAGCCATGTTGGGACACAGTTTTTGGCAGTAATGGAACATTAGTGTCTCCATGATTCATTTGCTGAAGGTGTTGACTCTACTGATGCCACCATAAATTTTTGTGCCCTGGGGAAGAAGTAGTAAATATTTTATTCACATTCTTCAGGTGGCAAAATCTATTTCTGCTTAACCCAGTCATGTGAAGATGGATAGCTGGGAGAGGATAATCCTTTTGGTAGACTGAAACCATGTTGAAATCTAATGGGGAGGCATAATTCTTTTGGAAAAGGCAAGTTGAGGAGAAAACCTCTGCAGTCTTCAAATCCAGCTACTGTCAAGCTATGTGAAACTAAAGTTACAATCCTGTCCTGGATGTAGAGATGACTGGAAGGGGTTATGGATAGTTCTTTCCTGAGTGATATGTTCTCTGTATAATTTTGGCAGAGGAGCCACACTGTACTGCAGAACTCTAAGGGTGTGCTGCAGGACTTGTAAAGCCAAACTCAGCCCTAAAATCAGTCAACAACCCCCTTTCAAATACTGCACTAATCTCAGATACTTCTTACAAGATGAGACAGTATCAGTGCAGAAATTTTTTCCAGCTTTTCCACACAAATCACCACCTAACATGGATGCTGTCAATCATAAGGCTTTGTAAAAGGCTCATTAAAAAAATTAGAGCACATCCTTCAAACCAGCTCTTGCATCATTAATGTTAGCTACTTCATAAGTAATAACTAATAAATAAACCAGGTAGTCAAACTACTATTATTTGTGATATACAACTGAGACTGGATTAATACAGTCATCCTGTTGGCCTTTTGTTCAATGCATCATAAAGACTAATTAATTGAAATGGATTAATTTTCCTGTGAACTTTGGAAAAGTCATTACATTTTCAGTCTGTTGCTACTGAATTACTCTTCATTTTGCTTCAGCTCCATTTCCAAATGGCATATCACAAAAACGTTCATAAATATTACAGTTAAAAAAGTAGTAATTATGGGTGTCAATTAAAAAAAAAAATTGAAAAGTGGGATGTAATATGGATTTTGTTTGCAAATATTTTCATTCCTATCCTCTTGCCGAATTGTAAGTTCCCAGATTCTTAAAAATACTACCTGAGGTGGAGTATTTTGGAAAGCTCCTGTCTGCTCTCTGGTGGTCTTGGATGACAATCGCACAGTACATTCCACTGAAAGGGAATTAATCAACTACCTGAAACAGAGCATTATTCACATGATTTTTGCATATTCCGAACATGCACAAAATTAAAAAAAAACCACTCTGGGAAAATGTGAATGCTTTTCAGAGAACTCTGGCTATATGGAGGTTATATCTGTTTCCTATAAAATGCCTGCCAGCCCAGCAGCTGCTATTTGTAATGTTAAAATTAAAAAAAAAGGAGGATGAAGGAAATATTAAAAGCTGACTAAAAGATTGCTGCCAATTAGATGCTTTTGGCTGGTTTTGTTGTCTTCAAAGATGGGAAACATGAGCTACCTTACAGAAGATGTAAGGTTTGTGTACTTCTACATCCGTTCTTATGGTGAAGAATCTCCAAATCTGAATAGCTGAAGACTAACAGACAAGATACGTTAAGCTATCTGAACAATGGACTTTGGTTTGAAAGAGGCTTTTTATAGTTGTCATATTTGGAATGAAAATAATTTATTTTAAGGTACTCATAAATATATTTGCGAACTTTATAATGGTTTGGGTATAAATGATATTGTACCACTGCAATAATTTCTGGAAACTTAATAGATTTAAATCTTTTTAGTTTTTGATGGCACATCTGTGAAGCACTACAGGATCAAAAAGATGGATGGAAGCTTTTTCCTAACCCAAAGGATAACTTTTGATACTGTGAATAAGTTGGTTGACTATTATAGCAAGAACAGTGATGGCCTCTGCGTGTTGCTCAGACAGCCATGCCTAAAGGTAAGGAGTGGATGCTACACTGTGCAAAGTATTTTTTGTGAGCTAACTCATCAGATATCTGTCAGATAGTGTTGACCCCATATCTGCTTCTACCATTTCAGAATGTTAATGATCTGCTTGTTTTCAAGAAGTTCTGGATGGTGTTACAGTTTCATTCTTGAGGTTGACAAATTAATAATAAATACCATGCCATTTTGAAAAAATCATCAAGTGTCTGTGGAGGGGGGCATATGCCAAATCATGATTTATGAATAACTTTTTATAAATATATATGGAGATGAAATCTCTAACTTCATAACTCTAGCTGTCCATAAGTAATTACTGAGACAAAACCACAAGATCCTGGCAAACTGTTCAAAAATCTTGCTAGAGGGATTATTTCTAATTTTTGCTTTTAATAGCGGGGTATTTTCTTTAGCATATTTCTTATTTCTAACAAAGAGCACCCAGTATGAGGGTTGTATTTTGTGTTCTCGGCTTACTTCATTGCATATGTGTACTCTAAGGAAGCATTATTTATATCTGTTCCAGCTTTACATGACATAGTTAACAATGATTTGTACATGTTGTTGAAAATATGAAAAAATGTTGAAAAAATGTTGTTGAAAATTTGAAAAAGTCTCAATTATTGTATTGTCTTTTTTCTTTTAACAGATACAAACTCCTGCTACTTTTGATTTGTCTTACAAAACTGTTGATCAGTGGGAGATAGACCGACAATCTCTGAAATTGGTGAAAAAATTAGGATCTGGTCAGTTTGGTGAAGTATGGGAAGGATTGTGGAATAATACCACCCCTGTGGCAATCAAAACATTAAAACCAGGTATGTGGATTATTCTTAAATGTTAATAACATGAAATATTAACAAGAGTGCTCCTTTATTTTTTAAATGCTACAGCAAAGAGAGCCTATATATATATATATATATATATATATATATATATATATATATATATATATATATATATATACATATATATATATGCTGTCTTTCTTAAAATCTACACACCTAGACATGAAGATTAGTAAAGTTCTAGGTCCAGATAGTCTTTGGCATTTTGAATTTGAATTTTATATAGTTTTCTGTTTCTAGATGAGCTGAATTAATTCAACATCTGTGTCACATAAAAAGGCAACCACAACAAGGGTTGTACCTATTTTTTACGGTATTGTTTGTATGGAAATGAGTAACTGTAGATTAAATAATCTGCATGTGAAGTAATTGTTTTACTAGCAGTTTGTCATCTGTAGGATTTTTCTACTGATTAAGTGCTATATTACGGTGATTTCTTTGGCAATATAGAATATTTACTACGCTAAGTTTGAACTTAAGGAGTGTTTTAATCCTAGTATTGCTTGAATAAAATTTTTCAAACTTTTTGGTACACAACATTTATATCCACTATTTGCATGTAATATAAAATTGTGACTAATACAGCTTTTAGCATTTTTCTTAATTATGTTTCACTAACTTCAAGTAATTTGTGCATTTTCAATTGACAACAAAATATCTGCCAGCAGATGGCAAGAACCACATAGATAAGAGAGGTAGCCTGGATGATATGCATATTTTCAAAAAAGAGATAACAACATGAGCTGTGGTTAATTGAAAAAGCTTGTGTTGGGCACTAATGAACCTGATTCAGGAAGCAGAACAGATTTAGACCTTTGATTCAGAATAACATCAATATGCTTGAGCACTGCTTCAATGGTCTCCTGAACAGGGAGAAATTTAAGCATATATTTTAAAGCTCACTTGTATCAGGATATCTTGTGTTTCAGGACATGCGAACTGAAAGAAAATGAGCTCCTTTTTTTTTTTTTTTTTTCCTCTGCTTAACTGAAAATATAAAAACTTTTCAAACTAAAGACCTTGATAATTCATATGAAGGACAATACTTTTTTCAGTGAACAGGTGCATGTCCCTAGTGACTCAGCAAACAGAAACCAGCTTGAAAGCTCTTTTTCACTGGAATAAACATAAGACCCACTGCAAACTTGTTATCATGTATAAACTAGCACAGTATCAGGGAAGAAACTCCTTCAACTGTGATTCTTTTTGTAGTATTGTAGTTGCCTTGGGAAAAAGGGCTCAATACTTTTTCTATCTCATTTTTTTCCACTCAAGTCTGACTCTTGCTAGGGTCAACAGCAGTAGTTTCACTGATTGCATTGTGGATTGTATTGAGTTAGGGCAGACAGAAGCCCCACCTGGATGCAGTGCTTGTGTAGCAGAGAGTTTGTGACCTAACACTGTGATAAAGGAAGCTGTGCATTGCACATAGTGTTGCTCAGAATGAAGACTTTGATTCCCAAAGCCGTCTTGATAAATTATGTAGTTAATGCTGAATCTCTTATCACTGTACTTTGTGAACGATCTCATTCTACAAAAACAGTTCAAACAGTCACAAATGTAAGCATTTAACCTTGTAGTATTTCTTCTCCAGGGAATTATCCTCTTCTATACAGTGTTTTTCACTGAGTAGTGGAAAGCATTTGTAGTCCCTTGCAGTAATCAGCACGTTGGTTTTCCATAGCTTCTTCTAATTGTTACTCATGAGGAATAACTCTTCACTAATTAAAGACAAACCACAATACCCTCACCCAAATCTGAGTAATAAATGTTTACCTTGGTATTAATAAAATTTCAGAAAAGGATAAGGTTGGTAATTTCATTCACTATAACATGAAATTGATAAATGAATGGAAAACATAATAGTTAATGAGTAATCAAGAAATACATTCTGTTAATGGCTGAAGCTTCCAATATTCACATAAGCAATGTTTCAGGCTTACAACACAATATAAAATGAGCCTCTTCTGTTTCTTGGCTCAAAGATCAAAATCACTTGACTTCACACAGAGGCAGGAGGGGGTGTATTTTAAACTACAGACTTTTCACTAAGCTCTTTTACAGTGTAGACTATGGACAAACAAATGCTCAGAAAAACAGGGGAGTGTGTCAAACTTGAAGTGATCTGGCAAATATAAAGGACTGAGATGGAAAGGGTTCTGCTAAAAAAGCTACCACCAAAGAAATTGTGAAATGGAACAATGCTCTTATTACCAAGCAGGAGCAGGTTGATCAAGGGTAATCACATGGTGAACAATAGAGAAAAGCATAATGCAACCAGAATGTCACAGATTTATAGGTCTGAAGGCCAGAAAGTATTTCTACTACTTTGGGTTTTTCTGTTGAGCATTATTTTGCATTGTATGTCTGTTCTAGACCACATATATTTGGAATACTTTGCTGTTATATGCCATTACACATCGTCCTTCTGCTGAGATTAGCATTTATATTTGATCAAAACACAGCTTGTTCTTGATTACACAATAATGAGAAGTCCTCTAGTCCTAAGATGAAGGCACTGTAAGAATGTGCACATACTTTCACATTTGAATTTGCCTGATGTTTTCTCTTTAACCCTTGTTATGTCTTCTTGTAATAAAATAAAAGCCTATTTGAATGCATTAATTTTTCTTTCCATTCTGGAGCTAAACACAGAGTGGGTTAAACCAATTTTCAGTTGTCTTTAGAAAGGCTAAATGAAGTTTCTTGTTATATAGGATCTTTCTCATATCTCAAACATTTTTTTTTTCTGGACTTAAAGTAATCTCTAGCTATTGCTCCTAAAAGGCTTAAAACCAATGATGCCAATGGCATCCTGGCCTGTATCAGCAATAGTGTGGCCAAGGGGACCAGGGCAGTGATTGTCTTTCTGTGCTCAGTGCCGATTAGGCCACACCTGTTTCCAGTGTCCAGTTCTGGGCCTCTCAGTAGAAAAAGAACACTGAGGTGCTGGAGTGTGTCCAGAGAAGGGCAATGAAGCTGGTGAATGGTCTAAAGTGTAAGTCTTGTGAGAAGTGCCTGAGGGAATTGGGGTTGTAGTGAGGGGAGGATTGGTCTCTTCTCCCAGGTAACAAGCAATAGGAGAAGAGGAAGCAGCCTAAATTTGTGCCAGGGGAGGTTTAGATTGGATATGGTGAAAATATTTTTCATGCAAAGGGTTGTCAAGCTGGAACAGGCTGCCTGGGGAGCTGATGGAATCATCACGCCTGGAAGAGCTCAGAAGACATACGGATGTGGCACTTGGAGTCAGTGGGGTTTAGTGGGGAACACGGCAGTACTGGGTGAGCGGTTGGACTCAGTGATCTCAGAGATCTTTTCCAGCCTTAATGATTCTATGACTCTATGATCTTCCAACAAATAGGAAAAATTAATCTCTCAGAATTCTGGTGAGATGGTAGTAATGAGTTTTCCCCAAAGTCCTTGATGCAAATGTGTGATTCCTGACTTGTGAGTGATTAGGGTATTCAGAGGTCTGTCTCCATTCCAATTTGGAGCAAGAGACAATTTTTAAAGTATTTTATATAAACTCAAAATTTCACAACTGTTTATTTCAGAAACATTGATGTGCAGCATACAAGCAATGTTTTCCCTCTCTTTAGGTATCTGGCATCTCAGATATATAATGATTTTTTAATAATTAGCAGGAAAAAATAAGCACTTGCATATCAGATAAAACATATCTGATTGAAAATGCACATTACAATGAGAAAATAACATGCTATTAAAGCACATTTCTTTACATTGAATGTAAAGTCTGGGCTCCAGGAATCCAAAAATCTTAAAACAGCTTCCTCCCTGCCACCTTCTTCCTGGGCTTAACTTTGCTTCAGAACTCTCTACCTCCTCCTCCACTGTGGTGCAGCTTGACAGGGAATGAGGGTTGTGGTTAATGCATCACATGGTGCCTCTGATGCTCCTTCTGCCTCAGAGAAAGGGCTCCTCACATTCTTCCCCTGCTCCAGCAAGGACTCTCTCCCACAAGAGAGTTCTCCACAATCTTCCCCAGTCTGAGTTCTACCACTGGGCTGCAATTCTTCACAAACTGCTCCAGTAGGGCTCTCTTCCATGGGATGTAGTTCTCCAGGAGAAGGCTCCATATGTGCTCCTGGGCAGAGTCCCCATTCATAAACTTCACTAACATCAAGAAAAAGAATTCTTCACACCAAAAGCAAAACACTATAATCAGAAAACCAAAGTCAACAATTTGGACACAATCCATCCCTTGTCCCTCCAGCACAATTACAACAACTTAAATTCCCTGAGATCATTCCACTCTTTGCTCTCAAATATCATTGTCAGTGTCTTCCCCATTACCTCTCCTTATTCCTTTTACAATCTGTTGATCAGTGTGGTTATAAAAAAAAAGCAGTAGTAATGTGATGCTTTCTTTCAGATGACTCTCATTCGTTCACTGGTTCACTTGTTGCTGCTTTGGAGACATCTGTGATATTTTACCAGCCACAACCATAGTTATGAATGTGTGAATGAAAAAACATACCATAAGAACATCTTTGCCTTGAGGAACATCTCTGACGTTTGAGTTGTTGACCTACAGTTTTCAAAGAGGTGCAGGAATCACTAGATAGGAAAACAGTCTAGAAACAGCAGTTGCTATTTCTGGTTTTGGTTCTGCACAGCACTGTCTTGATGCAGGTCCCTGAACATGTCATTTCACAGTTCTGTTTTTATTTCCTGAGACACTGGGGTTTTTTTCTATTTAAGTAGAAATCATTGCAGCAGGGATTTGTACTTTGTCCTATGTTGAGTGTGATGGATTTTCTAGAACCTATTGTCTGGGCTAGCTTGCTTCTCCAGCTGTCAGCATGTGAAGCAGACATCTATCATCACCAATTAATTGTATCTAATAAAGTTCTTTATGCCTGTTGGAGTTGATGGATACATTTGTCATTAGCACATTGTAAACCATCTCCTCAGCTTCTCTCTGCATGGAAACTGTCCAAGTATGATTTTCTTTTTTAGGAGGCTCCCCAAAATAGTGTGTGGGTTGGTAGTGTCAGTGGAGTTTTTAATAACCTTTTCAGTTCTTTAATTTGTCATCTCTTTAATACCTTATGCAGTCTAAAAAGCTTTGCACTCAGGGAAGTACCCCATTTTCCCTGAAAAAAATAGATTTTTTAATTTAATTTAATTCAGTATGTGGCCTTACACTGACTTTTGTAAGTTTACTTCTGTATGGTCACAAAGCTGCTTGAGAACACCCAGAAACATATATTATTCATCTGTTAATGTGAATAGGCTATTTTAGTCTCTTGTGTTGCCAAATACTTAGGTTTTAAATGTTATTTCTTTATTACTCATAAACTTTTTCAGAAGATCATAGTTATGTGCTTAATGCAGTCTACACATAAATTAATTTTCTATAAACTTTACTTAGAGGACAAGGTTCCTCTGAAGCACAAGGGTACTTTGAAGCAGTTTGGGAAGGTTTATTGAAAAGTTTCAAACAAAGGGTCTTATGATGGGTTTATCAAATATTTAAGGGCCGTTTACATTTAGGCCAGTGAAATCTGGAAAATAACTGACCTTCCTCTCTAATTAATTTCTACATTATCAGTGTTTACCTTAAAATGTAAAGCCTCTTCAGATCTAGAAGCAAAATTTTTCCAAGAGAAGTTAATTAGAACTGATATATCTGTTTTAAATAGGCTTAAGTTTTCCTGGCAAAGCAGCACACCATAGAACATCTCAAAGACAGAGATTACAACATTTTGTTCTTAAGAATTTTTATTCTTAAGACTTTGACATTTAGAAAAACGTTTTTCATTCATAAAACAGATTATCAAGACCATATTTTCTTCAGATCCTGAAAAATCTACTCCCAAACTGGTATCTTACAAAAAAGAAGCTTCTACTTGTTTCAATAAAGGCTTATGTTAACTAAACATTTTATGACCAAGTGGCTTCTACTTGCAGTAACCTGCTCTTTCTCCTATGTTTACCACTTACAGGTGAAAGTGTATATTTCATTAAAAACACATATATTCAACTAGAAGCTAAACCCCCCTCAGTTATTTGAAACTCCATGTGGAACGTGTATCCTTCCTCAAAGGGATTACTGTAAATTCTTTGCCACTATTGTGACAGGCTTTATCCAACTAATTCTAACAAACATGTTTGGTTGCTTTGAGAGGCAGATTTTAATTTGCTTATTCAGTTTCTGAAACATTATCTTAGGCAGAACACTTATAAAGACACTTTAAATTTGTTTTCAGTTGGCATCTAATCTTCTTACTAAGTACAATATAAGATCTACAGAGCTGGGGGGGTTGGGGTGCTGTCTGCTACTTGTACTATTTAAAGCTATAAACCAAGTAAAACTGAAGGTTACATATGCTCTATAAAATATGCAGGAAATACTTATTGATCTTTTTCTGGTTTGTTATCATTATTGTCACTGTTATTTGCTTTTACAGCGCAGAAAAGGATTTGTGGCTATTCAGCTAATGGAATGCTTCCTTCTTGATCAATTTATTGAAAGTTGTCATATGTTGCTTGGTTTCAATTTGTTGGAAGAAGTTTATAGCATGATTAAACTGAGAAATTCCTTGTAGGCAAACTTTGATGGTGGGAACAAATCAGACTGTCAAATTCTATGGTGTGAAGAAATCCTGTATAATGATCCATAGAGGGTCCATGATTTGGTAGACCCTAAGTGTGCAAGTAGTTTATCCTTTTTAGGGTCAACTTGTCAAAATTTGGCACTGATGCTAAATCATTAGTCATGCTGATGCATTTGCTTTTGGAGGCAGAATGCTTCACACCATGCAGCTTCTCTGTATATTTTAGGTTGATTTTTATGACAATGCATATGTCTTGAAACAAGCAAGCAAATGGGGCAAAATTTTAAATCAATATCAAAGTGAGTCCAAACCCTATGAAGTCAACCCCGACTTTTTAATTTATTTTTTTTTTTAATGTAGAATTGGTGGAGGGTTCAAGTGAATCTGTAAAGATTGTGCTGTTCTAAACAAGAAAAGGTCATAGAGTAAGCATTGCATATATGTTGGGTTTTCTTTCTGTTATAATCTCTGCTTTATCCAGACTGGGAGTGATCATTTACTCTTTGTGCAGGTCCTCAATTTCCTCTGACAGTGACTAAAGACACTGAGTATAGCTTGTACCTGTTGAGGAGATGTATTATTGGCTGCTTGCCATTTATTCATGGCATGGAAATCCATTAACTTTAACCATTCCTCTTAATGACATCCTATAAAGTCTTGCCAAATTGGGCACTATGGGATTACCAAGGGAAGTATGAGGAATCAGAAGGGAGGAATACCTGTTCCTTGCAATGTAATCTTTGCTCTCCCAAGTAGCAATGTCAAGTGGCTCTTTTTCCATAAAGTCTATGTCAGGAGCATTTCTGAATCATTCCTCTTGTATTGATGCGAGGATATGAAATCACTCATCATTACTATCTTTTGGAAAATAGGCTGGGGCATTTTTCAGGAGGTGGCATTCAAGGTAGGTGTTGGGTGAACAGGCTGATTTTCTAGTTGTTTTTGTAGAACAGATTTTCTGTTGGAATTTTATTGCTGAGCCATTTAACATCCTCCAAGAATTTCACTTAATTTAAACATCCATGTTTGGAACAGAGTCAAACTCCCAAATGAACCTTATATGTTACCTAATATTAAAAAAAAGACTCTTCCTCTTGCAGCCTTGGCTTCTCCAATTACTTAGTCTGCTTACTGAGTAAGATGAGTTTGTTTTTAAACATGACATAAAGCAGAATTACTTCAATAACTAGATATTTTCCTCCCCAGTCTTAACCATAATATTTTCTTAAAGTATTTTGAATTGGGAGGAAGGAGATATTTGAGTAGTTGAATAATTTCACATTTGTTTATTGAAGGAGATATTATTTACCAACTTCCTCAAACATCTGATCACTACTGGATCGTTCATCTAGAAAATTTTGCTTCTTTATTTGTGCATGTTTTCCTAATCCCCTGCTCTGGACATATGAGCTTTAATCCTACATTTGCCATTACTTTAGCTTCTTGTGCCATTTCTGATTGCTTTTTTGACATACTTTTGGCATTGGTTCACTATGTATATGAATAGAACTAGAGATGTTATGATCTTATGTAACATTTGCTGTTAAGACACTTTGGTATTTAAGGGATTGTAAAATTAATGTTACATCTGTGCATACATCGGTATTTCTGATAAGGTTGCTATTGCATGATCATTATAAATAGCTATTTGTTTTTGTATATATAAAAAGCACATATCTCTACATATCCTAAACTGATTTCAGTGCTTTCAGGCTTTGATTGGTGAAGCTGAAAATACAGTGCAACAAATTTTTATTGCAGCACTAGTTTTCTCTCAGAAATTTTATGTTCATTACCTAGACACTCTCACCTCCGTTTGTGGTCCTTTTGTTAACCAGCTGTTTGTTTAAAATGTATCCCTTAATATCATAGTCTTGTGGTTTTTTTCCTGTTTGGGGGAGGCCTGGGGATGGTTGATTTTAGCCTTTATATTTCTGATGGCTGGGACACATATGTTCTCTGTCCCTATGCAACTGGGACGTTTCACTCATTAATTGTTTGTTTCAGCTGCACTGTCTGTTTTCTGTGGTAACTGTGAAGATTTGAGATGCTAATGTACTTTAAAAGATAGAAAACAATATCAGTCACTCCCTTAGGACTGTCAGGCTGGTAGAAAGCCCTTTGATAACCTCAGCTTATGTTTTGTTATATGCTGTTGTTTCAGGTTCAATGGATCCAAAAGACTTTCTGAGGGAAGCACAAATAATGAAGAACTTGAGACATCCAAAGCTTATACAGCTTTATGCTGTTTGCACTTTGGAGGACCCAATTTATATTATTACTGAGCTGATGAGAAATGGAAGCCTTCTAGAATACCTTAAAAGTAAGCAAATGACTCTAAACTCATTTTAAGGGTGCTGCAGTTTAATAAATGCACAAAAATAAAAGAGAGAAGTACAACACCCTGGTTTAATGTAAAAGCTGCATTATTTGTCATGTGTGGGGTGAGAAAAGTGGAAAGAAATGTTTATGAATGTTTGACATGCCAAAATATTTGAGATGTAGGAAAGAATCACATTCACAGTCTGATTCTTGCCTTATAATGGCCCATATTTTTGCATCCAGTTCTATGAGTAGATGGGAACATACACAAAGGAATAAAAACATAAGTATCCAGAAGGATAGGCCATCATATTTGACATGAAATAGAGGCACTTCCACAAAATGTACTTAACAGCTTTGAAAACTATTACTAGTCAGGGATAGCTTTTCACTACAAATTTGTCCCTTGCCTATCTCATCAGGGTTTTTATCTCAGCAGCACTTCAAAGTGCTCTTTTGAAGGCAAATAATAATTAAAAATAACATTGTACAGCTTGGAACAGACTAGCATAATGATTGCACTTTTAAGTTCGCTCCTGTTATTGGGAAATTCTTGATTCTAGTGTTACCCATTTTCAGTTTAGCAGATGTCTGTGAGATGCTAAATGTCTTTAAAGCTGTAATTATTTCTTGAAGACAAAATGTTTGCCACGGTTGTCATGCTGAATTTCTTCTCTGTCTCCAGCCCATAAAGCAAAGCCCTGTGTAATACCACAGACAGCATTTACCATGACACATGCCTTCCCCCACCTTCTCTGTGGAACCATTTCTAAATGAGGGTCTGTCCACGCACATTTACACCTAAAGTAATCTCTAACACAGAGACAGCCCTACCAGGAACTGTCCAGAGTGGGTCTGCCATGACCTTGGGCCAGATCATTCGCAGTTTTGTAGGCATTTGCTGGCCAGAGGTAGCAAGGCACAAATTTCCTTTAAATTGTCATCTCTGGTGCCTCTGTGTGCAGATTGCAGCTTATCTGATTAAAGGAGCCCGGCACATTAAGAAATGATTGCTGTGCATGGAAACATTTATTGTACTGGAGAAATAGCTCTGAGAAAGCCAGGATGAGTCACAGCTATTGCAGAGGTGAAAATGGGCCTGTTAGTGTGCATAGAGTAAACATGTCCAGAGCACATCAGTGCTGCAGTCTGTGTGTGGATCAGTTGCCAGCATATGCACAGCACCCTGCTCCTTGCCTAAGTGCTCGCTCCTGAAGCTCTTCATCAGAGGCTGTGGAAAATTAGCTGCTTTCCAGGCAGCCTTCAAGATATCCATAAAAATGTCCAGTTGAAACCCATCGCTCCTTGTCTGATGGCCAGTGCACAGAGAGGGGCTCAGAACTAAGAGGTGGAGGCAGAGATCCAAGGGTTTTGATAGGATTGTGGTCAGAGAAGAGTCATGTCTGTCAGTGAGACTAATGAGGAAAGAGATTTGAAGCTTGTATAGAGCTCGGTGACTGGGAGTCATCTTATCAGCTGGAGTGTACAGCTCCTGATAGGTTTTCTTGAGACTCAGCCTCTGCAGGAAACAGGAAACTATTTCCAGAAGGCTTTTGTCCCTGTCTGCACTATGGGTAAAAATAGAGCAAACTAGCGCGGAGGAAAGTCCGGAGATATTCTTTGTTCCTATTCCCCTCCTAGAACTGCATGGTATGCTTTTCCAGCTTTAAAAGTCCCATATATTCTATTCACAGTTACTATCACATTTCCCCATAATGACAGCTACTTAATAATGATGGACATGTGAATTCCCTGTGCACACTGTAAATGTACTTTGGGAGAGTTCTTGATGAACACTGCTATGCAGAGTTATTGAGCTGCCACTGGTATGAGAAAAATGCCTGAAAACTTTTCTTTGTTATTGGAAGTGAATGAAATTGTCATAAATATAGGAGTGCTTTTATCAATTCTGATGGACCTGAGTCTTGTTCTGGCAGTTATGCAGTCTTGAAGTTTGGTGAATTATTGTGGAGGCAATGCCCTCACTGGAGAAAGTGCCACTTATTTATTTTTCCCTTTTTTTATTGTCAGATATCTGTCAATGAGAATATTTTCCTGTCTTTTCTATATGAGTGATTGTGATAGATTGCTTAGAACAGGGTGCAGACCCCAAGACTTCTTTAATATTTTCTCTAATAAATTTTTCATATGAGGTTGAGGGTTTTGTTAAAAAATATTAGTAAAAAAGGACATGGAGATGCTAGATTTTCTTTATCAGTTAAAGAATAATCCGTGGGAAGATTTTACAAATTCAGCACTAGTGCCTGATTTTCAGTGTGAAAGGTATACAAACATATCTCTATCTATCTATCTATCTATCTATCTATCTATCTATCTATCTATCTATCTATCTATCTATCTATCTATCTA
>VZUI01061980.1:0-55213 GCA_013401135.1 Cettia cetti
GAAGGGAAGGGAAGGGAAGGGAAGGGAAGGGAAGGGAAGGGAAGGGAAGGGAAGGGAAGGGAAGGGAAGGGAAAAGGGAAAAATGCAGATTTTAGGTGCCATAATAAAATTATCATTATCCAGGTAGTTAATTATATACTACTGTATTGAAATAACTTTTTTTCAGAAATAAAAACATAATGATATATGAATAAGACAGACCAAGATAAGATTATATCTGGAATATAAGCAAGAAAAAATACTGAATATGCTTTTGTATGTTAGGATTATGGTTTTGTAAAAAAAAAAAAGGAACAAAAGAAACCCACCCAAAAACAAACAAAGCAAATCAAAACATTTCCTCCTGCATGTCTCTAGCTGTTGTTACAATGTGAAATGATAGAATCTTGCTAAATTTACTGGCTCATGCTGTGTATATCCACAGTGCAATGTTACCTGAAGGGAAATATTCCTGGGATTGAGATATTTTATCAAAGAAATCACAATTGCAGTGAGTGTGTGTCATTTATGTATTTAATGCCATTGTCTTGTCACACTGAAAGAATTGGTTGTAGGGGAAAAAAGTGCTCTAACATTTTACAGTGTACCATTAAATACTGTAATTATGTACTTCAGTTCCTTACATCTCTATGAATCTATGTGAGTGAACATTCATGCTTTGAAGGTTTCTGCTTTTTGGGAACACTGCTATAGACTGTCATTTTCTGTAAAGACATACCTTACAATTAAATGTTTCAAGTACCTGAAAATTTATAGGACTAATAAAGTTAATATGATTAGGGATTTAGTAAGTAATTTTTTTCAGAATACCTGAGTCAACTAGCTGGACAATCCTGGCATCTAACTTTGAGGAATAATTTACCAGGTCTTCACTTTGTGTTTTGTTATCTCTGAAAAGAATAAATGTGATTGTGTAACCCACTTTTTACTGTATGTTTTGGGTCTCCTCTGTCCAATCCAATTGTGATGGCCTGAGAGAAAATAGTCTTCCAATGCAGCAATAGTGAGATTGTATCTCAGAAGTGCTGGTCAAGAAAATTCCCTTTAATTTCAGTCCTTGAGGGGAATAGTGAAATTTTTTTTTTCTAATAATCCATGCTTTAAAGTAATGGAAGATGAAGACTAAATGTTTGTTCTATCAAAATGACAAATCCCCACTCTTACAGGTAAAGTTCTGATTTTCTGGTGACAGAAATATTTAAATCAGGTATATGAGGAAAAATAAAAGTAAGGCACATATCTAGTTACCTGGATAAGACAGAATATAGAAGTAATTGTGACTAGGAGAATAAATAGCATTCTTTCAATATTCTTACACTGAACAGTTAAAATAATACAAAATTAAAATTATGTAATTAGCTGTATTGTAGGAATATAAATACACTTTGCTGCACATTTACACCTATACTCTTTGCAAGGAAATGATTTTGTGGTTTTCACCAATGTCTCTTATTTTACTTTTCTAATAAGAAGGGAAAAGTAGTACGCAAGGAAGAAAGAGCTGAAATTTCACAGAGTAGATCTTTGACTGTTCTCACCTTCTGCCAGTCTCACAGACAGGAACAAGCATTTTCAAAGTATTTAGACCCACAAATACACATTGCACTCCAGCTATGCTTCTGAGTTGTTCATACATGTACTATTTTTACATCAATGCCCACTTTTTGCATAGATTAGAGACTTTGAGATGATCAGATCTAAGAGTCCCCTTTAACACTTCAAGTTTAAAGTAAAGAGTCTAGACTTCTCTGTAGCTGGTAAAAAAAAAAATAAATCCTCTTATGTCTTCTATTGCATCAATCACTGCTCTTCTTTACTAGCTATTCCCTTCAGAATACTTTGAAATGAGATCTGTCTTTGGATTGTCCTACCTGCCACAGTTCAAACACCTTTCTAAAGAGTGGCAATAAAAAGCTCTAAGTGCAAACCTGGCAGAACAAGGAGTCATTAGGCCCCTTAGATACCGTGAAAGTGGTGATTGCATAAGAAACTATATAGATAGATGAAAGCTTTGGAAAAACATAGCATGTTAGCAGAACTGTAGGAATTTTTTCTCTGCATGCAAATAACTTTAAATTTAGAAGTCTCGTGTATGCAAAGAATTCAAAGTGGTGTTGCAGTCATAGACAGTCAAACTTTGCCAGTGGACAAGAAATTTCATTTTTGCATATGCAAATTTGCCCTACATCTGCATATGTATTGCATATGTAGTTATTTAAAATGCATGTAGAACTGTTGATTCCTGTCTGTTCAGAGAGAATTGCCCATGCATTTAGTTAATAAAACTTCATTCCAGGATTACTCTAAATTTTTGATACTAGATGACATACTGTCATGACTTGGAATTAGTAGATAACTATTTATGGCATTTTGTTTGTGAGGTGTATGACTACTGAAGGCTTTTCAAACTTTCTATGATTTTTAATTGGGCTTCACCTGAAGAATTTCTAGAAAATCAGACAAGTCCTGCTATTCTTAGACAGTGAAAGCAATTGCTTTTTCCCTAAGATATTGACAGCATCACACTCTCATCTCGCGTTCAGCAACAATTCAGCAGAGATCTTCAAAGTGAATAGGTGCTTGTACCTCAGCTTCTGTGGACTTCCACTGGAGGGAGGAGAGCTCTCATGACTCAACATGCTGCTGCCCCCTCTTGGCAGTTTTTATGGTTTGGAACACGAGGGTGTTGAATGGATGGACTGCTCATTTGGGGTCATATTGGATGCCTTTCCCCTACATTGCTTCCTGATTTAGTCAAATTGCCTCCTTAGCTTTATTTCATTGAACAGCTCAACACCCATTATATAGAAATAAATTTTCAAGACAATTATTCAAAAGCTTACAAGATACTATTGGGAAAATTTGGCTAAATACTATTTGTGATATATGATCATAATTTATTTTCTCAGGAACATATATATCCCCTACAGATTACCTTCAGTTGATACACAGTTGATACAGATTACCTTCATCTTTTTCAGCATCATCCTTCTTCCTAAATTTATGCCTGCATAATCTTAAATCCTACACTCATTTTCCTGCCCCCAGTCTCCTCTTGGGTTTAGAAATGTTCCCAGGTGGAACTAGCACAGCAAATCCTGTGGAATCTGTAAACACAGTATTAAATTTCTTACTCATTATACACCAAAGTGGGTTGTCCTTAAAACTCCCTTTTATGTTTATATGTCAGCTGCTGTTGAGGCCTTTTATTACTCAAAATCCATCAACTTGAAGGTCATGCTTTTATAGACCGTTGATGTCACTGCCTTTTGCATTTAGTGTAATGCGTGCTTGAAGATATAGTGAAGGCAAAAGGGCTTTTGGTTTCCTTGGGGAGTCCCACGCTATTATGTCCATGACTTGATTCACATGACATTTTCTTATAAAGTAAGAACTTTATCTGTGATGTATAGAAGTGGGATATCATACTTCATATTTTCAGGTATTTTCACTTTTTCTGGCAAATGAAAGCTATTTTATATCAAGAGAAGTTAACATATGTAGGTGGACCTCAGAGAAAAATATTTGCTTTACAATCCAAATTAATTTATTTCCAACTTGTGGACATACTTATTTTTTTAGAGAAATACTATGACATGCTCTTCATTATAAAATAATGTGCAGCAAATACTGCATTACCTCTGTTCTTATGTGTTGCTTCAGTATTTAATTTGGGAAAAAATAATTTGGATAATTCCAAAGTATAAAAATATTTTAAAAATATTCAAAATCCAATTACATATTATTCTCTGTTTGTTGCTGATCAAGGCTGTCAAGGCAGCAAGAGAAATCAGTACTTTCTACAAAACATTCATTTTTCCTTTTTGATGTAAAACTATGCAAAAATGAATACTGAAACAGAAACATTTAAAATTGAAATAACTATCTCATGCTAGGATGTATCTGGAGGGAGACATGGATTTGAGGACAATATTCTAGGTATATAAAACTATATGTAACAGGGTGTGTGGTAAGACAAATGAAAAAAGAAAAAAAAAGCATTGCAATTGAGGCTCAGTAGACACACCTGATGTCTTTGGATTATACAAATTTCTTAAAACTTATATAACTACCAAGCAGAGACAAACCATATCAGTTTTGGGATAAAAAACATCTTTCCCCTGGCAAAAATTTTAAAGATTGCAGTATTGAAAGTGAAGAAAAAAACCACCATTTTTCAGATCTTCCTATGTTTAACCTCTGCTTCAGACTGACCATTTTGTTTATTGTTAAATATAAACACAACTCTTGGATTAAACAATTTCTTCCAGGCCTGTAATTTTATTCATAGCTGGTAGCAAGAACCATACCTCCTGTATTTGAGAATTACTTCTATACATATTTGTCCCTTGGGGCAAAACTAAAACTTGGTGATTGGAAGTAAAGTACCACATAACTGAGACTGATGGGATGCCTAACTCATATTGTCCTCAATCAGGCAGATAGGAATCTCATGAAGTTCAAGCAAAGGAAATGCAAAGCTTTGCACCTGGGGAAGAATAATCCATTGCACTAGCACATGCTGGGGATTAACCAGCTGACAAGCAGTTCTGCAAAGAAGGATCTAGAAATCCTGGTGTACCCCAAATTGACCAGGAACTATATAAAGGTGCTGTAAACAGCAGTAAACAGCACCAACAGAAAATTCTGGGTTGTATTGGGAAACACATTCCCTCTAGGTCAGGTGAAGTGATCCTGCCCTTCTACTCAGCCCTGGTGAGAAACAACTGAATTGCTGGATCCAGTGCTGGGGTGTCCAGTATGAGAAAGAGGTGGATACCTAGGAATGAGCCTAGCAGAGGGTCACAAAGGTGATTAAGAGAATGGAGCACCTGTCATGTGAGGAGAAGCAGAAAGAACTGGAATTCTTCAGCCTGGAGATAAGAGCACTCAAGGGGATTTTATCAATGTGTGTAAATACCTGATAGGAGGAACTGAAGAAGCAGCAGCCAAACACTCTTCAGTAGTGCCCATGACAAGACAAGAAGCAATCAACATAAAAGAAAACACATAAAATTCCACCTGAACACAAGAATTTTTTTTTTTTTTTTTTTTTTTTTTTTTTCTGTGACAATGGTCATACATTGAAATAGTTTGCCCAGAGATATGGAGTCTCCATCCCTGGCGATATTCAGAAACCAAGGGGACACAGCCCTTGGAAACTTGCTCTAGCTGAAAACTTGAGCAGCAGACTTGGATTAAGTTACCTCAACACGTCCCTTCCAAACCCAGTGATTCTTCTGCTATATGTGAACTTTATTTTACATTAACTATTTACTTGTATTTTTTTTTATTAAAAGAAAAATCTCCAGCTGCTATAAGCAGGAAATTAATTCTTATTTACCTTTATGCAGATATCTGCTCCTGCATTGAAATAATATGATCACTGTTGTGTCTTCTAGGTCACTTAGGAAATTATTGTCAAGGGAGATGTTTTGCACTACACCTGCAAAAGAACAGTATATCCTTTTAAAAATTTCATGAACTGGAAAAAAAATAAGACAGTACTAGAAATCTTTAAATTGAAATTTTTAAAGAATTGCCATCTTCCTGCATGATCTGCTCAAACTGTTATTTTCTTCCCTGAGCTGCTGGATCTGCAATGTATTTATGTCAATTTGACCTTGGTTAATGACTGCAGCATTTTTTATTTTCTAGAAAACATGAAGTCATTATTTAATTCTCTAAGTAGTTTTTGTTGTTGTTTGTTATTTGAAATTAACATAATGAATAATAACTTCACATAAACCAACGTTTGGATCATCAGCCTGAGAATCAGCAATGCTAGTGTTAACAATTGGCTTTCATGCTCTACACTAAGGCACAGAAAGCTTTCTCTCATAAACTATCCTCAACCATAAAATATGGTGTTACATTTGCACTTCCATGAAAAATCCCTGTGGTCCTTCCTGAATCAATTGTATCCTACCCTGAACATGCAGTAGCAGAAAAAAATGCTATTATAAGAGGATATACATCCCAAATGACAAATACATATAAATAGTACTCTATTTAGCCATTTTATTGAGTGATTAATGAAGATTTAGTTGGATAGATAAAAATAATAATCTCAGATATTTTGCATGGAAAACCATTTAAGATTATTAATGTTACAGTATTTCACAATTATATTGTCGATTTTGAGTAAAATTTAAATTCCTGTGAACAACATTGAATGGCAATTTTAGCAACAATAGCAGGTTTTGTTGAATATTGCCTGTGACACATAAAAGCTTTTGTTAGTCAGTAGAGAAGTTGATAACAAGATTTTAACTTAATTGAATTAACATCATGTAGGAAAAAATATCTTTGGGCAAATTAAGTGGAATAATACCAACTCAAATTTTAAGTGTACACACATTAACAAAATATATTACCATATTTTTTCAAATTAGATTCCTTTGTGATTCTGCATGATTTTTTTCTATAATGTCAGTCACTGTTATTTTTGAAGATACTGAAATGAAAGTTACAAAATTATATTAAAATAGCCTATCTTTGAGGAAAATGTTTTACATTCCCTCATTAGTTTAAGAAACACTTATAATTTGTATGTTACAAATTTATTTTTAGGGTTTTTAAATTTTTTTTTTATGTTTGTCATAACATAGTATCACAGATAAAATAGTAAAGACATAGAAGGTTCTGGCAAACACTGCATAAATCTCTAAAATAATTGCCACAACTAATCAGTGTTGCCAAGACTTTCATCCCCTTTGCAGAGGTGTCTACTTAATTTATTGTAGGTCATTTGTAAACCATGGTGATCTATGAAGACAAAGCTAGGCCTAAAAGCAGTTATTTCCATGGAAAGTGAATTTTTCCCCTGTTCCATTAATGTCAGAAGTCATTTCTTGTAACCATTTCCCCACCCTGAAAAGAGAGATACATTCTCCTCTCGTGACAGGAGACAATGAACACACCATGTTGAAGATATTACTTCCAAATTCTAAGCCTCTGTTCTTGGCCCAAACAAATGATTCAAATCAATAGAGACTGCAGTTGTCCAGGCACCTAGAGGACTTCAATAGTTTTCAGCAAGAACTGGAAATCCTAACCATCAATACTGAAGTCAAATTCACCAAACACATTCAAGATTGGATCATAATCAGAGCTGGGAGAAAATTGATCAGAGCACCCAAACACAATTAACCAGATCTCTCACTGGCTTTGGATTATTTCCCAGGTGGAAGTTGAAGAGAAATTAAACCCATCCATTATATTATTAATAATTACAGCAAATCATGGAATTATATAATTAGAACCAGAAAGTATGAATATGTTAGTACACATACTAGTACTGTTTGAAAACCACAAAGGGTGAATATATCCCTATTCTGAAAGTACAGTTCCCTCTTGCTGCAGCAGGAGATGAAGGTTAGAACAAGAAAGCACCAAATTATGCTCTGCTCAAAACCTAGTTATTTCCTTACACATTTGCAAGGCTATTAGAAAAAAACCTCCAGAGATAAGCATAAAACCAGAATGAGAACAAAAATCACTATTTTATAGTATGAAAGCTTTTTTTCCCTCTTATTTTACCCCAGTGTACCAACAGGATGTTTTAGAAAAATGAGTATATCCAGTGATTAATCATAAGAATACATTTCAGGAAGCCATTCTCCTAGCAAAAATATTTAAGCTTTAAAAAACTCCTGCTGATGTTGTGTAAAGGACAGTTTTTACGCACAGAATAATTTCTTCTTTTTAAAAAAAGCAGAAAATGCTGAAATATTGAATCCACTCAATGCCCCAGATAGAGACCTTTCGAGATGTGTATCTATTTTCAGAAAATGATAGCAAGAGATGGAATTCAGCAGATGTTTAAATCCTGAAAAGACATCACGAATGGTACTTTTTCTTCAGCAATGCTCCAATGGTATATATCAGTTTGACAGTGAAAGGCCACTCTAATTCCCTCTGTAATAACCTAGGGAATGACACTTGCTCAGAATGTCAAGTTCTGGAAACTTGCTGTTAATTACAATGCTTGCCATGATACTTTCAATTTTATCAGCATTGGTAGGAGTTTTTGTCCATTTCTCTGTCATACAGTAAGCACTGAAAACTGACCCTCTGGTTTATGCTCTGCCCCAGCACACACAACTCACACCTTTAAAGTGACCTTTATGTCCACTAGCAGGTGTAAGATTATATAAATTATGACTCCCAGTGTATTATCAGTCAAAGAGCTACTTGTCAAGCTGCTTTTTTGCTAACAACAAAAAAATCAAATCTATCCTCAGAGGCTATAATCCTGTATAGGCAAATAAAATACCATGGGGTCTGTTCTCCTCTCAGCGCACATACGTAAATCTCATTCCTACTAACATTAATGGGGAGTTACACACGTGCATCAGGAGAAGAATAAATCTGCAGCAGAGCACGCAGGAAACTATTCCGTGTGAAATGTTTTAAGGAGACAGACAGGGGAAAACACTGCATGGAAAGAGCTTATAATGCATTCGTTCAGTTTTACTTACAAGTCCTGATGAACTTTTTCAGACTGAATGCTGTACATTTGTGTTGTGGATTTAGAATGCTTGATAAATTATATTAGCAAGTACATATTAACTGTATCATGATTCAGGTGGGATTGCTGTCTCTAAGTCCTGCATTACAGATTGATGGTTATACAGTACAAAATATTTTTAAAAATTCAGGTCATATATTTTCAGGTTTCAGTTTTAACATGTTCAACAGTTATTTTAAAACTATTAAGGTCTTACAGTCTCTCCGAAATGTTTCTAAGTCTTTATTTAAGTGAAAACAAGGAAGTATATATGTCTGCTTCCTCAAGTGTGTATTATTCCAAACAGGGCAATCAGCAGCGAATAGAATGATTAGATGCTGCACTTTGTATCCTCAGGCACATACATTCTCTGACTCTCCAAGTTTAATGTGGTGTACATGGGCTTTGTACAGTCATATCTTATTAGGAATATTATGAGAAGGAGACTTTGTCTGGACTGCTTTAAAATGTTAATCAATCCTGATGGGGGGAAAAAGCAGCTGTACATAAATGTATCAATACAACTTCCTTACGCACACCCGGATTGAAAATCTAGCTTTTTATAATGACAATGACTGAGTGGCCATTGAGTCATCTAATTATCCTTGTCCTTAACAAAGAACTTAGTAGAAACACGACTTTATTAATATATGTGTCCATATATGTGTCTATTTATACATATATATATATAGAGAGAGAGAGAGAATAAATATATAAAGTTATGAAAATCATGTCAGAATTTAAGCTGCCATTTTGTTGCAAAGGTGAATGATAGAATGAGTACCAAAAATGCATGATAATTGTAAATAAAGCAGGAAATTGTCCAAAGAGTGCCAATATTTTCAGAAATAAGTTCAATTTTATTTCTTCCCCATCCAATGAAATTCAGTTGTATTTAAGAGAGTATGAATTGTAAAGTAACTGAAGCTTGAAACTTTCTTTTTACAAATTTAAATAAATTCATATGTTATTGCATTATTGTTTTGTTTTTTGGTTTGATTGTGTTTTGTTGGATTTCTTTTTTCATCCAAAAGAATGTAATCCTCTGTGAAATAGATGAGTAGAATTTTCAGTTTAAAGGCGTTATTTTCACATGCTGACAGATGTATCAACCTATAATTTAAAGCCTACTTACTCTGCATTAGAAATATAGATCTAAAATATTTACTAAACCAGTAAGGGCAGTGAGATAATGGAAGGGGTATGGTAGCACTCAAATAAATAAACTGCAGCAGCATCTGCTGTAGACCCTGAAGGCTTGATGAGAGCAAGTATGAAATATTCCTGGACCAACTATCATAGAGCTTGAATTCTCCAGGCACTGTACTCAAGGGAAACTTTTGCTGTGCAGCCATCTGGTGGGTGACAAGTACATCCAGCCATGAATCACCAAAGACATTCCTGAGTTAGATTTGTAGAGGACAGTGTCATGATTCAGGCAGAAGGATCCAGAAATCAGAGCCTTTGTCATTAAGGAAATGTTAATAGAAAAGAGTATAAACATAGTATTTGTTCAGATACTTGGATGTAAGCTAAGTGATCAATGAAGTGACTTGTGAAAAACCCAGCAATATAAGTGGAGAATAATGGACAATTAAGGATAATTAAGAACTACAGAACAGTCAAAATCCTTGGCCTACTCAAATCCACTTGTGTTTTGACAATGATTTGAGTAAAATCAGGTTTTTATTTATAATGGGATAATGGCAATGAGAAGTAGTTGAATATGTCTGTAGCAAAGAAACTGACATATAAGAAATACTAAGATTAAATTACAAGAATTTATTAATTCTTGTATTAAATTAAATACAAGAAAGCATTATTCTAATAACAAGAGAAAATAAAAGAAACTATAAAAGGCCAGAGTACATTTACAATAAAATTCTTAAAGGTTAAAGGGACCCAGACAGCAATAAATGTAATAAAAAAATCAGAGTGTAAGATTTTTTTGCAACTCTCTACAATCTCCATGATTTAGAGACCCTCCCAGAGACCTTTCTGTAGTCTAATTTTGCTATCTTTATTTCTTATCCAGAAAGACGCAAATAAAAAATTTTAGGTAATAAAATATACAAGGATAGCAGAATTTGAAGATAAATTAGTCTTTATAAATAAATTTTTAATAAACAGGAGATTATTCCACAAGTGTAAAAATATTCCGTATTTCACAGCTGTAGAACAAAAGGCTCAGGTACTGAAGTAAATTTCCTGAAAGTCCTAATGCTTCTGACACCTCCAGCTGAGGCATCCCAGTCAACCTTACATGCTAGACAAATGATTATGTGGTATTTCTCATAAAGCAAAATTCTGCCTATGTTCATGTCTGGGCAAGCACTTGTAGGACTTTGAAGTCATGAAGGAGATCACATGCTGAGTTAAAGCCGATACTCAAACTCCTCTCATTCATGCTTTAGGTACCTCAGCCTTTTCATTGAAGTACAGCCCCAGGAGCTCCCAGCAACTTCTTGTTCAGCATACCAGTGGAATAGATGCGTTACCCACATTCTCTTTCCCTTGCGTAAATTGTTGTTCTCTCAGAAATAAGTTCTTATAAGCTCTAGCTATTATTTGCATATAAATTATTTCATAATGCCAGTACTACCTAGCTGCCAGTATAAGGTGCAAATGTGGATGCAGAGCAGTGTAATTCCCTTTTAAGTAAAGACTAGCAATACCAAAGTATTCCACATCCAAACCCCATAATTTGTTGTCTGTGGTGAAATTTCTTAAAAGAAATTATCTTATCTTATCTTAGAGGGCCATTTAAAACCTCATTGTCCATCCCCTTCTCTAACATGTCATTGAGCTATGGGAAAGTTAGTCCCAAACAGGATGAGAAAATTTTTTTATCTTTCAAAATATTTTATTTGAAAACTTTTTCCTTTCTGTTGCCAAATTCAGGGAGTATTTCCACAATAGATTTCTAATCAGTTGAAGAATTTAATTTTCTTGAGATTATGCACATGAATAATATTCCCTCCGTGTGGAGATACTTCATCGACATATATAGTATATAATTTATATTTTAGATTTTGTAACCCAGGTTCACCAAATTTCTCCATGAAGGTAAACCCTGATAATCCCAGATACTGTATTTTTTAAATTGAGTAGAGGCCACTTAAAAAAGAACTTCTAATTTAGATTTAATAACTCTATAAAAGATAAATCTAGTTGCCATGTAATAAACAGTAATTAATTAGTTAATATCAATTAAATACTAAAAATATTAATTTACATTTAACATCTAACTACTGTAATTTGCTATAGCTATCTTATTAAATGCTAATTAAATTCCTAAACATTCTTACAAGTTTAATGCATTAATAATAGGAACGTAAGTACACATTTACTGTATCTGCAGTTCTCAGTTCATTACATGGCAACTAGATTTATCTCTTTTACACTAATTAAATATACTAAGCAAACCTCAGTAACTTTTCTTAACACATACCGTAACTGTTTTATTAATTTCAAATTAAATGCCCATTTAAGATTGCTAATCTATAGCTGCCCTAAACAGTTTCCTGCTAACAGAGCAAAGGTTACACTGGTGTTATAACTAAACCATGACAGTTCTAGATGTTTGCTATATGAGAAGCAAGGCTTTCTTTTCTGCTCCGTTTTAATTTAAGCCTAATGACTTTTGACTGATTTTCTTTTCTTGTTCCCAGAAAGGATTTGTCTTTCCTTTCTCATTCTGTCCCATGTCAGTATAATATTATTTTCTTTCTGTAATCAGGTTCACTGCAATTTTCATACCTGTAGTAGCTGATAGCTCACCTTGGTTATTGTTTCAATAGTCTTGAAATAAAAGGAAAATCCTTTCCATATGTACAGTTATCCATATATGTTATTTAAAATATCTCTGATGCTTACAAACTCATATTAATCTTCAGCAAAACCACTCAGCACCATGGAAGGTTTAAGCAGATGACCATATAAACACCTGTAAGCAAAGAAATCCTGGTCAGAGTGTCAGTCAGGTTGCTATGAACGCATTAGAGTAACGTCCGTAATAGGATTTCTTTGGGAAATGGAGGGAAACTAAAGTCACATGTATCAAATTATTTAGAATCACAGTTCTTTTCACATACGATGGAGGCTGTCATAAAGACAGGAGGTTGCTGTGCAGCAAGAAAAGCACATTAGCTATTAACCTTCCCCCAGCCGATCAACTTTGTTTTGCAATCTTTCCTCAGAACCATTAGAATACCCTGAAGAAATAACTTTCCAATTAAAAAGGATCTCAGAGAACAAAGCCATTTTATCTCTGACTCCTGGTGTTCTTTATTCCAATAATTTAAATTGGAATTGATTTTTCAATTTAGCCGTTGACTTGCTATGGACACACAGCTGAAAAGGCTGAATGGAATTGCATGGCTGAAATATTTGTCTTTGTGATGCACTCCTCATAAATTCACAGGAGCCTGCTTTTTTTTTTTTTTTTTTTAATGCATTTTATTTTTGCTGCTACTGCTTTAGACAACAGCTTTTTAGCTCAGCATGAGCAAACTGAGAAAACACGTCCAGTATGACCTCGAGGGCCTCATACTCAGTTCTTCATAGATCTATTTAATTGTTACATCCCTGAGAAAAATGAATAGATCCAGTGAAGTCAAAGTGATGGCTGTTTTTCAAAGCCTAAAAATGTGTTCTACAATTTTGGTGTGTACTTTTTTTTCTTTGAAAAAATGTTTTTTAAAATTGAAGAAACAATAATATAATAATATTTTTTTAAAGTAAACACCTGTAATCAGTAAATTTCACTGTGTTCAGTACAAATGTGGAATTACATAAACAGCTTAGGTATACTTTCTCACTGTTCTAGTGGCAGACTCACCACAGTAACTATGGAACAGTTTTGAATTAAACAGTCAAGTTATTAAGGAGCCTTTTTATAAATTAAGGTCCAGTTGTGCCTGTAGTTCAGCTCAGTGCTAGTGCAACCCAACAATTCACAGAACTACAGAGAAAGTTGCATCAGTTTGACTGAGGACAGAGGTGGGCCTTAACACTCAGAATTTTGTACCTTCCCAGTGTTTTGTGAGTAGCTTTTTTCTGAGCAAACACAGCTGAACATCTGATGCTGAAAGTAGAAAGCAGAGCTGAAGAATGAAAGGTAAGAGAGAGCAAACTTCTGGTCCAATTAATTAGTTATATTCATCTATTATGGGGAGGGAGAGATGTGCTCATAAAAAAGACTGAGACATGATAGTTATAATTTTTTCTTTGTGGTCTTTCATTCTTGGCTTTTTTTTTTTTTTTTTTTTTTTTTTTTTTTTTTTTTTTTTTTTTTTTTTTTTTTTTTGTTCCTGCAAGGAAAGCATCAAACTTACCGATATTTGAAAGCAGCTAGTCAAAATGTTATTCTTGGACACTTCTCTGCTGCTGTAGTTTTACTGTTTTAGATGGAACATTAAGTACAGAAAATTTGCTGCTAGTAAACTATGCAGAAGAAAACACATTAAAAGAGGAAGAGTAACATATTCCCCTTTTCATAGATGCAGAGAAAAAAAATCTGAAAAACAGGTGTTGATGTTGCTGAAATTTTAGAGCGAATCTGTCTAAACCCTTGTCCAAATCATTAAAAACTTGAAAAAAATCAACATTTGTTAATTTTAGGAAAAGTAGTTCTCACAGTATGTGTCCCATTGTCTGTGGTACGTTTACACTGCTTAGTGAAAAAAGCACTAAAAAATAGCACATGATCACAGCAGCACAGATTATTCTGAGTTGGAAGGGACATACAAGGATCATTGAGCCCAGCTCCTGGCCCTGCAGAGAACGTCCCCAAAATGACAGAGAGTATTGTACAAACTCATCTTGAATTCTGTCGGGCTGATTCTGTGACCACTTCCCTGGGGAGCCCTTTCTAGTGGCTTACCACCCTCTGGAACTTTTTCTGCTCCAGTTAGGTTTGTTTTAGGTGTACTTTTAGACATATCTGCTCTTAGAAGATTAGAGGTGTGTACATGAGAAAGTATGTGTTGCTGGGATTTAGGTCAAAGACTGGCCCGAAGTTCTTTTTTTTCCCTTTTTTTCTCAATAAACTGTATGTCTGTGACAGGATGCCTCCACTTAATGTTGAAAATTCTTAATCAAAGTGGGATGGTAATTGGAACGTGAATAAACTTTTGAAGGAAACTATGTAGAAACTGAAAGGACTAGGTTACCTGTTGAATATTAAAATAACATTAATACTCTTTGACAAATGTATGAAGTAGTGAAGATGAGAGAAGGAGGAAAAATACATTAAGGAGTGGGCAATGATGTATCAAAAGCCTGTAATCACTAAACTATCAACAAATAGTCAAGTAACAAAATTGAGCTGGTATTTTAGTAACCTTTTTAATTGTCAGAACTGAAAGACATCTTGGTTCTTTTCCAATATGAAAAATGCATAAGCATTTTAACTACTTTTAAAATAGATTTTGATAAGTTTATAAGTTGAACTGTGTATAACAGTCTCTTGCAATAATATTATCTTGGAGTTATAAGTTCATTCTAGTTCTGTATCATCTCTTTCTGATTTTTTAAAATATATATTATGGGTCATGGGAATATTTGACTTTTTCCTGGTTCCTTGATCCAATTGTATTCCAAACATATTCAGATACTCAGTTACATGCTAGGTTTTCTCCATCCTTGACCACTTTTGCTTTTCATGAAAAGCAATCCCAGATCACAAACAGAACAGTCTTATCGGTCTGGTTGACTGGCAAAATAACCAGGACTTCAAATGTTTTGTAGCCTGCATCAATCAGCGAGTGCAGACTCAAGAGTCTTTCAAAAGAAGCTTGGATGTCAAAAATAGCATCCAAATTCCCTAAATTGCTAGAAAAAATAAAAATGGAAATGGATTTCCACATACATACGTACATACTTACACACTTATATAGACACACAGAAGCACATATGCTCTTATACCTTAAAATACTTCCTTTCCATGTGGTCTGCTGCAGGCAATCTGTATAAAAAACAGCAAAACAAATGACAAGAAGATATTTTTAATTTATTCTACCAAAAGCCCAGAGCAAAAAGATTGTCATTGTCCAATTGGGCTATTTGAGAACATGTTTAGCTGCTGAACAGTGGTTTTCCTAAAGTATATCGAAAACTGATTTCTAGCTCTTACATACAGATCTAAGAACAGACTAATTCAAGAGAGGGAACTGTCTTTTCTTTTTAATGAGAAAAAAAGAGGATGAAAAAGCTGATTCTTACATAAAGGACTGAACTCCAAATTGTTCAGAAACACAGATGTACATTGTCAATCATTGTATGTTGTATTAAAAGCACTCAGTGTATTGGCAAAATCAGAATTTCCCTGTACAAGACACTGCATTGGAATTATTTTATGTTTTATATTTGTTTGAGAACAGATTTGATCCTTTAATTTTAGGGTCCTTTTAAATCCTCTATTAATTCTGTTAATGTTATTAATTTATTACAAAGGAAGTGATTTAGAATACTAACAAAAATCTTGAATGCATTTTTACTTTGTCTTAGGATGGCACTGCCAGTGAGAGCATCTTTGGTCAGTCAGTTCAAGGAGCCCATTTTCTTCCTTCCTTGGTACAGTCATACTCTGCAAATTTAATCTCTTTTTAAAATTTTTGGGAAGATTCTGAGAACCTGCAACTGTTATGTTTCGGCAGGAACGCTTCTTTCTTTTTCTCTTTTCTCCTCTCTATTTTTCCTTCATGATTGCTATTTTCTCTTTGAATTACCTAAAGACACTAAACTAGATTTTTGTTGGGGATTATTTTAAATATGCAGTTATGATATAGTTTTAGAGGCTTGAATCTATTTCACCATTATGACTGAAGTATTAATAACTGCAAGAAATTCAGAATGGAGTTTAAAACAACAACGAAGAAAAATGGTCCAAGCATTTAAATGCAACTGAGGAGGTAAAAAATATTTATTTGTTGTGGAAAATTATCCAAAAATATTCTCATCATATGCAAGTAGATGAGCGTATTAGTTATGTAAATATGTATATGGAGTTTAATGTCCCATGCATCAGATTCCAGCCTGACGTTATTTTAGACAAATGCAGTTTGATTGACTGAGTATATGAACTAAACCTTTGATATTGTACACAGTTTGGAAAATGATCTTTCTCAAATTTTTGCTTTTATGGATGTCAGACAATTGGCCATATTCATTTCCACGTATGCCAACGGTTATGAGTAAATGATGCAACAGATCCCACATTTATATAGTCTATATATTCCCCTAACATCAATAAAAACTAGAAACCATTGCATTTCTCTTTAACTGTATAATCACATTTCTGTAGGAAATGAAACCAAAACAAAACCAGAAAAAAACCCAACAAAACCTACCCTCAACAAATACGTCATAGGTACCATGTTATTCTACACAAATATCTTAGATACACTTGCACACCTCAAATGTTGCCTATCTTTAGCACCTGTCTTGCAGCTTAAAATTATTTACCCTTATCCTATCATTACAGGCCCTCATAAAAAATCCTTTTCTGTCTTTCTTGTAGACTCTCTTCAGATTCTGGAACAGTTAAGTCACTCTAAATCATTCCATTCTTCTAAATAATGCAAATTCTTTAACATTTCCTCATATACTCATACTCCTCTAATCATTTTGGTGGCCTCCTCAGGCTTTGTTTCAGTAGGTCCATGTCCTTCCTGTGCTGGGCCCCCAGAGCTGGATGCAGCCCTGCAGGTGGGCTCTCAGCAGGGCAGAGCAGAGGGGCAGAATCCCCTCCCTGGCCCTGCTGCCCACGCTGCTTTGGATGCAGCCCAGGACACGTTTGGCTCTCTGGGCTGGGAGTGCCCATGGCTGGGTCATATCCAGCCTCTCACCCACCAGCACCCCCAAACCCTTTTTGTTAGGGCTGCTCTCCATCTGCTCTTCCCCCAGCCTGGCCTCATATCAGGGGTTTCCCTGACCCAGGTGCAGCACCTTGCACTTGATCTCATGAGACGCCCTGGGCCCACTTGAATTTGTCCAGGTCACTCTGGACACCAGCCCATGCTTCAGCTGTGTCAACTGCACCACTCAATTTGGTGTCATCTGCAACTTTGCTGAGGCTGCCCTCAATCTGTCTGTGTCATTAATGAAGATGCCAAATAACCCTTGTCCCAGTACAGACCCCTGAGGGGCACCACAAAGGGGGTCCTATGTACCCTTCTCCTTGAGGAGCTGGAAGTTTACTTCCCTAAAGCTCAGGGGCCTAACTTCTTACCTGACCCCTATCCCTCAGGACTTTAAATTCCAACTGTGCATAATCAGGAGACCTACTGGACAAATCTGTCTGGAATTCTACACTAGTGCTGAACACACTATGATCCTAACCCTGATCAAAATTTTAGTAGCAAATTATCTGAATGGGAAGTTTCGACTTGGATGTATCCTGACCTTTTTTTTTCTGGAGCTTCATTGATTCAAATGGCAGCAGTCTGTTGTGTAATTGTCATTTGATATGTGAAATTTCACAGAATTTCCATTTCAAACACATTTTTATATTTTTGGTGTACATATTGAGCTTTAGGGCCAGTGAAAGAAAACATGCGCATTGTGGTATGAACAAGCAGATGATGTTACTGTGTTTGTTAGATTACTTAAGATTAAGGAAACACTTTTTTTATTTTGAGAGTGACATTCAAATGCTGTCTGGACATAGCCCAGGGCAACAGGCTCTAAGTGGTCCTACTAAAGCAGGGTGCTTGAACCAGATAACCTTCAGTGCTCCTTCAACTTCAACTGTTCTGTGATCCTGTGATTCTGTCTTTACACATAGCTCCATAATACATGTACAGGTTTTTTTTCCATGTGCTCCAGAAAGCACTATCTATTGCATAATTCAAATTCTTACTAAGAAATTATAGTACATAATCATATCTGTAATTGAGTTTAGCAGAAACTTTCTGAATTCTTCATGTACACAATGAATGACTTATTATTTTTGCCCTTCAAGTTTTTATGGTTGCTACTCTATAGGCTAACACATTTATTCATCCATTTAAAATGCTTTCTCTAATGCTTAAATATATTTATTTATAAATTGTTTTTGAATGTGAAAGTTAATATAATCTAATAATTTGCTATGACAAATCATTTAATAGTCCAGGTGATTTTTATTTTCTGAAAGGATTCTTTTTTTATATATATTTGTGTGCTGGGGTCCTTTTGCATTGCCTAATTGGATCACAGTAAGAGTGTTTTACTAAAATTTTCACCACAGAATATTTTTAGTGGATCAAAAAACTGTGTGTGGGGGGTGTGTGAGTATGTGGGCAGAAGGGCTTCAAAAGTGTATTATCTGGAACGAATTACTAATTGACTGCACTAAATATGGGAAGGTTTTCAGTGTTTTTCACTTAAAATCATTTCTCAAAATGTATTTATTTAGGGATCACTTATGAAACAAAATTGTTTGATTCATTATGTTACCTTGCAACCCCCCAAAAAATTAAAGAGAAAGTGGAAATAAAGGGAATTTCATTAAAAATTTTAAAAATTATAACCTTGCAGCGCAGAGGAATTTCAGGGATCATTTGGTCTTGAAGTTGCCAAGATCTTTTGATTGTCTCTAATCTGCTGAAAGAGGACTAGGGAGAAAGCAGTTAGCATCTGATTACCAGCTTAACTATCCTCCTTGTCACTACTTTGGATGCATCATCTAGGCATGTTAAAATGGAAACAGTTTTCAGCAGTGTGTATGTGAGCTACTCCGTACAAAATGGTCCTGTGATCAGTGATCACCCTCTTTTAGTTAGCAATGTCAATGAATTTAGCTCATCTCTTTATGCAAAGAGAGGCAATATCATTTTATTTGCTATATAAAATGTAGCCCAAGGGTTCCATTAGGGGTTTTGAACTTATCAAGCCTGAGTTTGCTCCTTGGAAATGTAAAGAAAAGGTGACATGTATGCTACCAAATACTATATGATAGGGGTTGTTCTGGTTGGATTGCCAGAGGTGTCACAAGATTTTGATGATGTTTATGTACACAAATGCCATTTATACCAAAGAACAGGAAATCTGAGTCCTAACTGACTTCATTTCTAGATTCTAACAATTAGCCATATCTAAAACAAATCTTTTTGACAATTTTTGATTTTGCAAACTGAAAATATTTTAGTTTTCCTATTTTATTTATTAACATATAATATATGTCTCCAGACACCCCAATTGCTTCTTTTTTAGACTACAAACTGGTCCAAAGGCAAGGAAGGTCCGAAGGCTGAGGGAAGGTGAAGACACTTTTCCTGAAATGAAAGCCTGATTAGATACAGGCTATCTCCAAGAGGGAACTACTACAAAAAAACTGTTTATCAGGTTGTCCAGTTTAGTGGATCAGAATGAATGAAAGCAGTAACAGATCTTCCCACTGGACTGAGAAAAAGTAACCAATGTAGAAAAAGTAACCAGCATTAATGGACTTAAAATAATTTTAGACACTACGATAACAGGCCAAGTTTGTTTGGTTTTTGCACACAGTGCATTCAAAGCACTGGGGTTATTGCTAGGACAGAATTATTGTCTCATTTTGTATGTCAATGGAGATAGTCTTTTACAGAAATGAAAGAAGCAAACTGTTGATATCTACAAAACCATATTGTTAGACTGGACTTGAAATAATATTTTTTCAGGTGAAGTAGAAGTATCTAGAAGAAACTGAGTTTATTCAATTCAGTGTATTTTAAAAAACAGACTTGAACACATATTCCTTTCTGATGTGGTTGTGTACTTGGTGGCATGATGCATGGTAATTCTATATCATTCTGTTGTTCAACAAATCGCATTATGAAGTAGAAACTAGAACATTGCACCTTAATACTTGTGTGGAAGAGAAAGTTTGCAGGGGAAAATGATTAGCTTTCTGATGCTGATAGAAAATGTAAGAAATACTGTACTTATGTCTGGCACATCTAAACTCATAACATCTATTTGCTTTGCTTTGTCAAAACATATGAAAAATCATTAAAGTGTTTTAATAAATGTCTGGTTTTCTTGCTCATTCATCTTATAAATATTAATTAGCCATGGATCAGGCAATTAAAGTTTAATCAATTTGCACTAATTAGCACCACATACTTGCATAAAAAGATAAAACCAGCTCCTGCATCTGGCTGTTATTTGCAGTTTTTGTCAAGTGCTGATGAGTTTCATCTTGAAGAGAAGATTAAGAAGAAAAGAAGAAAATAAGAAAGTAGTGTTAATTTTATTAAATCTTCAATCAAACCTTCTGTTCATAAGCTTTGTGGGACAATACCAGGTAACATTTCACTTAAAACGAAAATAGACATGATTGGGCAAAAATTTAACACTTTTCTGTGGCCACACCCTTCCTAATTATAACCTGTAAGAAAAAAACTATGCTCTTCTGTACAAAAGCCCAGGATCTATTTTACAACAAAATAATTTTATGATCATATAACTGGAACTCAACACCTCAAACTTTCATAAGGAAAGTAAACCCAAATTTTTGTCTAAAAATATTTTGAGTTCTCATGTATGTGAGAGGGAAAAAATCCTGCAAAATCAAATCTTAAATTCACTTAGAATTTTGATGTTTTTAAAGATGGGTTTCAGTATTTAAATTATTCCCTTTTCCAAAGGAATAATAAAATTTCAAAGGTCACCTTCCAGGATTTTGCTACAGGTTGGGACATAGGACAGAATATTTTAACCTAGCTCAAGTGGCACTGAAATTAGTTCATAGATACATTACTGGAAATGTGTCAGGCTCCTGAAGTGAAAAGGGGATAAAAGAAATTCCTGCCCGCCAGGAAAGACAATTATTTGCTAATTCTTCTTGCAGTTATTAATGTTAGGTGTTTGTGTTAAAATATTTATTGTCTAAATCATCTCTTCAGCAAAACTAACAAAAGTAAGAAGGTAACAAAATTAAATCATGCAATAGACAGACACACACTCCCAATGTTTCTTTTCATTCAAGAGGTCTATTTTTCAGGTGTTTCACGTTCACTGGGAAACACTAAGGTAAATAGTATTCTAGAAACTCCTAATCTACATTATGGGATTTTTAAAGTATTGGATCTGGTTAAGAAGCTTATGGTATCCTTTAGTATTACACTGTCATGTATTTAAAAAAATGCACTCTGGCTGTGCAGACCAAACCACTTACATGGTGAACAGAGAAAAATTCAGACATTCCACACATCAGTTACTTATTCCTAGTTTGAATCCAAAGGAGAACAGTATGCCCAAACAGATACCTAGATAACAGCTATCTAAGTGCTATTAAATAAGAATTGAAAACTGCATGTTTTGCTTATCACAGACTTGTCCAAGTCACTGTTCTGTGCTCCTGTTGGCCATGGCTTAACATCACTAAACTCATGGTTGTCTGCTAAGGAAACACTTGAAAATCAGCACTCTTAGTCTCTGGTTTTTTTACATAGTAAAATGCCCCGTAGAAACAGTCAAGGTTTTTATAATACAGGTCTGGTTTTGGCTTCTAGATTTGGTTGAATGAATCAGACTGCTAAACTACCAAACAGACATTATTGACTACTTCTATGACTGCTTTCAACTTTAATAATGGGAGAAAACAAAGCATTCCTTACTGCCTGGTTATGTAACTGAAAATATTTATAGGGAATGAAATGTATTTTATCACCAACAGAAATTTACTTTTAACTCTGCAGATAAAGCCAAGATTTTACAAGCAATTTAACATTAAAAAACCCAGACCAAAAACCAAAACCACACAACACCAACCAACCCATAGCATGAATCGTAAAGAAGTTATGCACCATTTGCATAGGGATTTTAATGTAGTTTATGCAAGAAAAGACTTGTGAAAGGTTATTGATATTTTTCAAATGAAGTATTATGAGCCATTAAACTCCTCATTCCATAGTGTACAAGCCATTGCTCTGCTAAACACTCTTTCACCAGATAGGCTATAAACAGAGCAGAGGCACCTGAAAATGTGTAATTTTTCAATCTTTGTTTAAAGATCTGACACATATGACACACAACCACCTGGTAGATGAAAGTTCAAATTGCTGAATGTTGTTACAGAATCTTCACAATAGGATATTGTGCTGAAGATCTATTGTTTTAGAATATAGAAAGACTGATTTTGACGTGATCTCTAAGCACTTTCTCTAATTGGGGCACTGGAACTAAAATCATTACTAGAACAAATTCCTTCAGATGAACAATTTTGGCTGAGTAGTTTTCCCCTATGATGTACCACACTTATATATATACATTGAACAATGCCTGTCACTGAAACTAAAAAACTGAACTTAGTGGAATAATCTACAGTAAACTTTAGTGGGCTTAGGAAGAAGACAAATGCTTTAGTGTATTTGCAAATAATACATGGACCTGTGAGCAGTATAGATATATTTACTAAGATACATTTACCAAGATATTAGGGAGTTCGAGTGTTTCTTAAAGCTCAGTGTCCAAGGAGTAACCTGCAGCTCCTAACTAAGTGTAACCAGACCTTATTTTACTTTCTTCACACAGAAGGCATTCAAGTCTTTGTGACTAAATCTTAGTGAGTAAATGCAGAGGCATTAAGGCAAACATCTGAAACCATCCTCATCTTGTATTGTCATTGTTCTTTGCACTCTTGCAAGACAAGGACTTCATTGTATTGTCTTTTTTATTGTCTGGTGGAATAAGACATAAATATAGGTCGGTATATTAAACCCCAACTCAACAAATATTCCAAACCTGAGTTTTTATACAAATATGGCTTTGTATAACATTTGCAAGGAAACCCTCAAAATCGTGCTCTTTGTTGATACCTGGTCTTTTTCAAACCTGTCTTTTTCATGTTCTTCTTCCTGAACCACTGCTGTGCAATTCCAAGACTCATATAAAAATTACACAAAAAATAAAAGAAAATAGAATTTACTTCAGGCTGAAGCATTCTTTAAATACCTATTGCTTTCATAACTTTTGCAACTCAAAGATTTGAACTTATAAAATGAAATTCAATCCCATTGGTTCAGCTGGACTAAATAAATTAACACATTTCAAAGATGGTAGTTGCAGTTTCTCTACTCTCATGGCACTGACAGACACTGAGTTCTGAGTTTCTGTTGACAATGAGAGAATAAAAATCTAAGAGAGAGAAACTGAATTAGACTCTTAAGACAGCTGCAATGAAATGACACGAGTGGGGAGTCCAGAATTTCAAGGCAGTGTTAAACATGAGGGTGTGGTCATGCGCTGACATTATATAGCTCTGTGCAGCTGATCCTTATGTCCAAAGCAAGGGAAGGTTGCCTTACCAGCATTGAGACCCTCTCAAATACTATTGCAGTGGTATAGTTGTATGGAAAAGAGGACTTGAAAAATGCTGTCAAGCTTTTAATTTTTTTCAGAAATACATTGGAAACATGAATTTATATAGCATGAATTCATTTCAGAAATATTGTTTTGGGTCCTCTGTGCTGCAGACCACTTGTGTAACTAAGAGAGCACATACCTAAAGACCCATGAGTCTTGTCTGTTAAACACATTTTTCTATGGCTTGAATCAATTTGAATTTCACAGCACGTTGTTCAATTTTCTGGTGAAGAGACTGTGGGAGAAACTAGAACAACACTTGTGGAAGGTGTTTATGGTTGGCTAAGTTAGTGGAAGAAGGTTTTTTTAAAGAAGAGGGGATTTTCAGAAGTGTTTTAGTGGATAAAGCTATTAATCTGAAATGTTATTTAACTCATAATAAGGACAGTAGTGAGAAATTATAGGGTGTCCTTTTAGGGTTTCAAAAATCAAAAGTGGAGAAAATCATGTCCAGTATGTATGTTTTGCATGCACTACACAGTTCATGCATTTCATATCTGACAGTTTTAATCCAGTCCTTTGGGATCTCTATTGTCACGGTAATTTAAAATCTATGCCAAATTTTCTCTTTCCTATCTTTTTCACACAGGTGCTGAAAAATCTAAAATTATCATAACTTATTGTAGTAAAATCTCACCTACATCCAGGTGAGATCCTACCTACTTTTTGGTGTTTTCATTTTTTTATTATTTTGGGGTGTTTTTGTTTTTGTTTTTTTTTGTTTGTTTGTTATTTTTTTTTTTTTCCTTTTGAGGGTTTGAAGGTTTTTCAGTGGTTTTTTTAGGGTTGGTTTTGGGTTTTTTTTCTAATTTAGGGTTTTTTTCTGAGACGGGATTTTCTTTAAAAATCACTACATTTTGTCTCAAATACCTTTTTCTGAGGTAAAAAATTAGAAATTATTCACTAAATGTCAGATTATGATCACTTCCTGCCATTGGTGGTGTTACATGAGTGATTTCATTGACTTCATTGTGAGTAACAGCTACTCGCTATTGTAAAGTCAGCAGCTGCTATCTGCTACTACAGGAGGAATGCTATGGATGATGTGAAGATAGGTACCCATCCAGTTTCTCTACCTTTGATCAAGATCAAAGTATGCTTTTTGAGATTGGTGCTGTGTAAGATTAGGCTGCCTTCTTTACTATTCCAATTTACCATTCTGTTTTTCTTTTGAGTGTATAAAAATTGAGTTGCTTTTGCATTGACAGGCATTGCACTGAGAATATCAATTTGGAATTTTGTTGTCATTTTAAGTCTGTATGCATTCTTTGTAAAAGCACATAAAGATACAGTGATTTCCTACTTAATCTTGATATGTGCCTGTAGAAAGTTAAATGAGCACTCAGACAAATGAGTTCACTCTTGGAAGCCTTACTTCACTATCAAGGAGACAAGTAAGAATTGTGCCACCTACTTTGAGTTTATGCACAGTAGGCAGTAAATATCCTGAGTCTCATCTGTTTTGCAACAACAATGGATGCTTGGAATGGAAGGAAAAGAAAGTGGCGCACCCACTTGCAGGAATGTGACTTCCAGAATCAATAACAGCCTTTGTCTGAAGATATATTGTGAGGTGAAGTACTTTGTACTGTAGAAATTGAAGAGAGATATGGAAGATTCATTCAAACTACATATATATAAACTGCATAGCATAAATAATCGTGCAAAACTTCACTTCCATAGGTATTGGATTTAATAATTGGATTTATTATTTAATAACATATCTTCTAATTTCTCCAAACTCCAAGTGTAACAAAGTTGGTGGTTTAAGTAAAAAATCTGCTCAGAGACCATTGTTCAATGACTAATGAATACTTTGCTCCAAAGGACTTGCATTCTAAGGACGACAGATGGCTCAGCACAAAACAAAGAGGATGGTACAGAAAACAGCTAGAGGGTGCTCATTGTAGTTGGAATGTATTCATCCATTCTGGAATTGTGTGAGGGAAGTTTGTGTGAGGGAAAGATATGAAGGAAGCTGCTAAGAGTGACACTTGATTGAACAGATGGAGAAGAATAAAGTGTAGAGATAGAGTTTGGAGCCAAAGACTTATCATTATGACTGAATGAGAGTCATAGTCAACTTTAGTCTACATATCACAGGAGCTAAAATTGAGTTTTCTCAAGTATTTTATCTGAGCTTGCTTAAGTGTCATAACACTTTCATCTTTTGACTTTCACAGAGTTCCCCCTCCCCACCCAATTACTTTCTCCTGCCACTTACCCACTGGAAAAGTATTCCACTAGGCACAGAGGTGCTTTCATTGACAAAATCCAGAAATCCTCCAATGATGAGACATTCAGTAAAAACATCTTGAGAAAAAAAATGACAATGTGAACAGAAAAAACCCCAGCAATCTAGTTTAGTTTTATGGTAGAATTACAGCTTGAATTAGATCACTACTCGACATTTACATATTGGAACACAAGGTTCACTTTTTAGTGAGAACCCTAATCCTTCAAGTATCCATTGGACTTATTACACTTATTAAAGTAAGCCCTGTCCTATCTCTGCCTCATAACAGAAGGTACTGCAGCAATGGCTGCATTTGCAAGTGACAAGAAAAGAGCATGTCACAAGGAACACAGCTTTAGCAAATCTGAATGCTAACACTAAGGTCACATGAAGCTCAAACACAGCATAACTTTAAACTCAGTCAGCTAAAACCTTGTTGGACTTTTAATTCCAGCAGTAATGAAGGAGGATACTGATGTGCCAAAGCCAAGAAAATACCTTTGTAGATAAATTTAGGTAAATAAATATGATATCATTTTCCCACTAACATAACATAATCTTGCCTTTAAATATGTATTACTAAGTAGCACAGGTGAAATTAACATCTAATCTGGAGTTTGCATGAGGAGCTGTATGTAACACCAACAGATTGTCCAGAGAAGTTGTGGGATTTTTTTCCAGATCTGTCCACGATGCAAAATACCATCTGAGAAAAACAGATGGTCATGCCTCTTCAATCTTGCATTTCTATATATGAGCTTATAAAAATAAGATCTGTAGACAAATTAGCTAGAAATGTTTCCTATTTTATCTTGACCAGCGGATAAAATAAAGTCTCTAGAGTAAAACTCGTAGCAATAACCTAGGATTCCCTGTACCAAACTGCGTGTGCTAACTACCAGACAGCTCTTTCTCTTCTTTTCCCTCTCCTCTCCCTGCTCCCTCCCATGATATCCTGAAATCTTTTCTGCATAGTGACACAGCTTCAACAAGAAGGGTGGAATACATTTCCTTCCCTCCCACCTGCCCCTCTCTCCCAAATGATTAGAGCACTTTTCAACAAAGTGGGAGATGTGGGTGTCCCTCCCTACCTTATATACACTGAGAATACATTAAGTATGAAATTACCTCCCAGGGGAAGTGATGGAAATGCCACTTGTTCATTTTTAAACTGAATCTGAAAAAAGCTTTACAGGAAAAAATTCAGCTGTAGCGAGGGAGAGATTACATGACCTTCCTGAGAAAGATTTTACTTTCTAATTTCTAGTATCCTGATCCTGTGGTTTACTCCCTTCCATTCTGTCAATTTTTTCATAGCTTTGTGTTTTAGGAGATTTATTCAAAATGTGTGTGAGAAAACCAACTGAAGATCTTCAAAGCAGACAGAATATGGCTTGGTTTTATCAGCTGTTTGAACCTGAATTACTGTAATGACTGTAGTGGAATTATTTTCTTTTAAATGAGCAAATCTGACACGAACTTCAAAGGGGAAGTAAATACATGTAATAAAGCATCCGTTTCCCTTTTTCTTTGCCTAAATGATTTATTTTATCCCCAGAAACACCAACAAATGTTCAAAGTTCTAGATATTTAAATAGGTACCAAGATGTCTGAAGCTGTAATCCTTGCTCTGCCAGTTCACTGAAAAATTGCTGACCTTATAAAAGCCTGTGTTCCTTTTCACTTTGATAACAGCTTTTGCTTCATCAGTCCACAATATGTATTACAGAAGTGAATCCATGCAGGATCAACTAATTGCTTGTACATGCATTTAAATATAAGTACCCTAGAATTCTTATCCCATAACCATACATACACAATTTTATTTTAAGAAAAAAATTAAAAAGTTTTTGTTCTCTTAAATTATTTTTGTGTTATGGACCTTGTTCTAACAATTACATTTTACCAGTTAGTGCTTTATGAAGCATGATGGAATCTAACCAGCAACTAATATAAGAGCTCCAGTTTGCCCTCAGTACACAATCTTAAAGCCCATTAACATTTGTGAGAATTATATGTGCAACGTGCAGGGAGAATATAACCTTAAGCAAGTGAAAACTGAAGTTACTGTATATGTAGCCTAGATTTTTCACAGCAGTGTGTTATATCAATTGAAGTTTGTCAGACAGCAGGGAGACTAATAAAAAGAGGGATAGTATAAATTAGACGAAACAAAGAAATTAACAAAGCCTTTCTGCATTTACTGGGACATAATCTACAGATGTTTCTCAGTTGGTAGGAAACAGATTTCCACACAGCAGTTGCATTTAATACAAATGTTTGCACAGAATCCAGCTGGACTAATATCTAGAGCCATGTCTCAAGATTAGAAGCTTTATAAAAGAGTCACCAGCTGACTAGAAAGAAGATGGGGGTCTGAAGTTGTCCAAATCTCTGAAGAAATAAATCAGTCTAAACTGTCAGCTTCAGATGCAACTGAAGCAGGAATTCCTTTTAGCTGTGCCATCCCTGACTATTTCTGCCTTTCTGTTCAGAAATTTAGAGAAGACAGTGAACTAAAGAAAAATTAAAGGCAGTTGTGAAGTTCCAAGATTAATATGTGGTTCAAAACTGCTAATATGCGTGTGTGTGCGTGTGTGTGTGTGTTAAGCTTCATTTATGGAGCCTTTATTTTCTTAGCCATGGCTTCCAGCTTAAAATTATCTTGGGACTTGAAAAAACTAATTTCAACTTTGATAATATAGGCAGCTAGTTGAAACATAGAGATTATCAGGGAAAATATGAGTGGTGAAACACAGGGCACCTATTTTGAATGACAGAATGTGAGTTAAAAGGAAAGAAAAAAAAATTAATTTTTTTGATTTATGCTTTTCCTAGTGATTTTGATCAAGTTAGGAGTTGGACTCAATGATCATTTTTGGTCCCTTCCAACTATGGATATTCTATGACTCTATGATAGTCTCTTCTGTGTTACTTCTTCCTCTTCTTCTTTCTCTTATTCTAAATTTCTTCATCTTAAAACAATTTTTTAGTGTGTTTGGAGTTTTTTCTTTGTTTATTTGTTCAGGTTTTTTGGTAACAAATAGTTTTGTATGTTAAGCAGTTGGAATAAAAAAATTTGTGATGCTCCTTTTCTGTTAGATTCCCCTAAACAAAAGTTCTGGTAAAAGATAATGTCTTCTGTCTTGAAACTTCTAAAAAATGTTTGGAAATAAGTGAAATTCTGGGTCTTTGAGCATGAGATTTTATATTCCTATTGGTCAATCATAGCAATGAAATAAAATTATCTTGCTGAAGTTTCTTCTGTAAAATGTACCTATCTTGCCCAACCCTTGGTTGTCTTTGTCTCCATCTACATTTCCAAGGGAACCATCTCTTGAAAGTGCTGATTTTTTTTCTGCAACTGTAATTTTAGATACTCATCTTGCAGGAGGAATATTTACCTTCTGGAGTGGGCCTGTTCTTTTATTTTTAACATAGAGGGATCCCTTGTAGCTTGCTTAGAATTGACACCTAGCACTTTGAAGGATACTGTTAGAGAAGAAGAATTGACTGTCAGCATTCTGCACTAAATGCAGTGAGAGTTTATTATGGTGTCAACATGAGGAGAGTTAAACCACCTTGGAGCACTTCTGAAATCCTGCATTCCTCTTGCAACATTTTTAAAACATGCTATAATAAATGCGGTGGCCAGTAGCACCATGCTGAGTAAGCAACATTCAGGGAACTGTTTTTATCTGATGCCAGTTATGAAGTTTGAAAGAAGATGAGGTCAGTGCTATATATGTCATATCAAAATTTCTGATGACAGCTTTCTCTTTTGAAATTTCTCTTATAATAATCATAAAAATCCAAGTCCTTGTTATATTCTTATTTTTCATTAGCAAGAATATTTCAAAATAGAGAAAAAGAATGTGCTTTTGTCCTTGTAAGAACTGATCACCTTCAGCACCTTTGACAAAGTTTTCTAATTTTCTTAGTTTTCTGTTTCTACTACTGCTGCATCTTGTTTAATTTTACTCTGACTTCTGTGTACTCCTTTTCAAAGTTATATCTTCTTAAATGTTTGATAGAGGGCTTGAACTGTTTGTGACTTGCCTGCTTTACTTTCCCATATTGCTCCCTGTTCAGAAAACCCTTGATGGCATTAATCATAATTATTCCACTGCTGTGTTGTGTTCCGTACAAAATACTTGGTCTGTCTTTTAAAATTTTCTTCCTTTTCTAGCAATTAAACAGACATTACAGTAGTATTGTTTACAATTATCCTTGTGTTTACATATATTCATCAGCTCAGAAAATCTCCCCACTTTTTATTGATTTGTGCAAGTCTTTTTTGACATTCTGTAAAACCCTTTTCTTTGATTTTCTTCTTTTTGTTGCTTTCCTCTTTCTTTTTAAAGAACAGAAGGCAATAATTATTACTTCCTTTAAAAATCCAGCTTGTAAAATAATTTCACTCCCTTGAAATATTTTGAAATTCCTTATTTTATGTGTCATTGCCAAGCATAACTTAAAAGATCTGCCTTTAAGGTACTTTGAGGCCTGAGTGTTTTAATACTAATTGAACTGCAGGTAGTAGTATGTGATTACCTTTTTGAGTGTGAATATGTGTCAAGTGTGTATCTGAGTGCCTGCTAAGAACATCCATAACAATAATCAGCATCTGCTATTAATATATATTAATATTGCAGACACTGCATTATTATTTTTTTCCACTGCAGAGATATTCTTTTCATACTGCTAAGTGACAATATATATGGAGGATTAAATTTTCTAATGAGGAATGCTTGATGTTGCTGTCCTGTGCCCTTACTGTACTTTGACTATCTATCTAATCTGCAGTTACTCCATAACTCAAGTGTTTTAAGAGTGGTTGCTAAATTTATGCAGATGGCAAAACTTTTGTAATTTGTATACTGTCAACACGTATCATGGTGAATAATGTATATGATATGTTAATTAACATGTTTTACATTTTAGGAAAGTCTGAAAGTTTGACAGAAATTAAAATGTGTGAAAGGTCTCTGCACTAGATGCAAATATCGTAATATAGGTAATAAATATGGTGCACTGGGCAACTGGTAGAATCAGGAATGAACTACTGCTTTAAATCCAGCTGCTTCTGGCTTGTCTTGGTTTAACCCCAGCTGGCAACTAAACCCCGCACAGCCACTTATTCACACTCCCCCTTTCCTGGTAGGATGAGGGAGATAATTGGAGGAACAAAAGTGAGAAAACACATGAGTTGGGACAAAGATGGTTTAATAGAGAAAGTAAAAAACTGTGGATGTGAGAAAGCAGCAAAAGAATTCATTCATGACTCCCTATGAACAGGCAGCTGTCCAACCCTCTCCAGAAAAAAAGGGCTCCATTACTCCAAACATCCTCCCCTTTCTTTTCTAATTGACCAGCTTTATGTGCTGAGCATGATGCTATAAGGTCTCGAATATCCCTTTGGTCAGCTGGGACCAGATGGGTAATTTTATTAAACAGTTACAAATATCTCACCTCATGCATGCAGAAAAGGTGATGTTTTCACTGAGGTTGTTTTGCAGTATCAATAACCTGAAGCAGCAAATTCAGCAAGATTCCCTAAAAATCAACTTGTGTCATATTCTGTGCATTCTGCTCCTTTATTCAAGGGTGATAACAGTATTTATAGGCCCCCTGGATTATTTCTGTTCAACTAAAATTCAGTTCTTCCTTAAAGATAATAAAAGCCTTTCCTTTTTTTTTTTTTTTTTTTTTTGTTTTGTTTTGTTTTGTTTATTTTACTGTATCAGCTTTCCACTCTAATTCTACAGGAAATTAAAGCTAGCTTCTGAAATGTGTGGAAAAGAAAAGAGAAAGTGTAAGAAAACCTAGACAAGATAAACACACATTCTTGACCTCAGTTTTTTGCAGATTAGTGTCCCATATACACGAAAACCTCACACAGTCAAGAAACCTCAGTTTGACAGTGTGGAGTAGAGACTGGTAAATAACACTAATAGAAACTCATATAAAGCATGGATCTAGAATAACATGAGTTATTTAATTCTGTCCTTTCTAGGCTGCTCTAGGCCAATGTAAGAAGGAACAATGCAGTTACCTTCCTGTAAGTTCTAAGAACTGAATAAACAAGGAAAGAGACATGGTTTTGATGCATGCAGAAGAGATTCTACATTGTGAGCCTTTTGGTTAAAATGGACTAAATTACTTGTAAATCTTTGCTGGAAGTTTAGCAACAGAGATACATTTTCAAAGAATGAATAGTAAATATACATAGAGGTCTAACATTCTTGGATCTGATCGATATTTGTGAAATGTATGAAATGTGAAATGTACTTGTGAAACTTGAAAATATGGGTAGTGGAAGAGGTTATGTAAGTAATTGTACTGGGTCCTGTTCTTTACAGGAATATGTCTTCCATAGTTAGGTGCAGGATATTTTGGATGAATGTGTGATTTCCATTTAGTACACTCTCAATGGCATCACACTTCTTTCAAAAGCTGGTAGGAAATAATGTGAATTTTGGTTTGGGGTTGTCAACCTAAACTACTTTAAACATGGATGGCTGAAGTTTCTTTTTTTCCCTTAAAACCCTAGTAATGTTTGCTCCATTGTATAGCTATTTATCTTGCCACAACACTGCAGGCCTAAAGGTCTTTTCTGAGTGAGAGAACAACAAAAACCTTGGGTTTGGGAGACAGCAGGGATTTTCCGCAGTTCTTATTGGAGATACCTTTTCACCCACTTGCATTTCTACCTTTAAAAAGCAATGAAACTTGTTTACATTCTGGTCCTCTGAAGTATAAAGTAGGAAGGAAGTTGTTTGAAAAGAAGCACATGCCACATTTTCTTCCTAAATGGCCTAGATAAAAGTGTGCACTACAACCCTGACAATGTATAGGACACTACTCTTTGTGTCACAACACTGGTGTTTGATTATTGTTAATATATATGAAATATCTTTGTAAAAGAAAGAATTTCATGTTGCATTTAAGACAGCCCAAAAGTAGTGACATGATTTCCCCTTGAAGATCAGGTGAAGGATTGTGTGTCACTGAGCTCCATTTACTTTCTTGTTTGACTCATGCAATGGTATCTTTACAGCTACACTTAGACAATCCAATCCTTTATGATATTAAAACCATAGATATATTCCTAAGAGCAAAAGAAGCAGTTGTTGAACATTGAAAAGAAAGACGTTTTACACTCCAGAAACTTTGGAAAGAAATTACAGGGGACACTTGTTGGAAATTTATTGGATTTTTCTATCAGAGAACAGAGAATTAGACCAAAAAATAAGGGTATGAAATGCAGCTTTTTATTAGAAGTAGAAAGTTCATGATTTGAAATGTGAACCATGACATAAAAAAATTTTTGTCCAGTATTTGCGTTGACGTGTTTGGGCTCATTTACATTTGAAAGCTATGGAATGCAAGCACACAAGAAAAAACAGTTTCCAAAGACATTAGGGAAGCTCTTGTCACATCTTTTAGATTATCCTGAAAGGTCCTGATAAAATTGAGAAAATATTGCAGAACTTTCCCCATACATGATGCCCAAAGTACATCAGGAAGGGAACAAAATATTTTATCACACAGTGGTCCTTGAATATCAAATTAGTATACTAGGTTAGGGGTATTTATTTCACACTGAGGACAAAACAAGTTTCATGGTAAAACCTTTATATTTATCAGACATCCAATAATGCCTAATCGTTGAACAACCCGATGAGTAACTTGATTATCAGCAGAACAAACCATCCGAAATTCATTGCCCTTAGCCAGGTAACAAAAGCCAACAAAAGTGGCTTGCTGTGAATTTGTCCTCAGACAATTAGCACAAAAATGCACTATCTTGCAATTATCTCTCTTTAAAACATTTTGTCTTAGTTTTACTTTTAATTGTTTAAATTTCAACTGGAGTTTAAAACAGTGACAAGGAGTTGTGCTGAACAAAGTTGGTTTTAAGAACATATACTATCAAAATTACATTTTGTAAAAATAATCATACTCACTATGCAAAGAAACTTAAGAGATAAAGTGTTTTTCCTGAACTTTCTTCAAGGAAAAAAAAAAAACAAAAAACACAACCTACTCTATACAGTTAAAATAATCTCTTTAATATTGGTACCAAAATAGCAAAATGCTGTAATTACATCATTATTTTGTCAGTCCCTGTCAATCTCTTGTAAGAAAGTATTCTCTCTCTTACCCTTTATCCAGGTCTTAACACCTTCATAATGTTGTTACCTCAATTCTTTTAGAGTGCATGCATTTCAACTCAGGGATACGGCTCCTATTTGTCTGTAAAGTGCCATCATATTTACTGAATTATATTAGAAAATCAATAAAAAGTAGTAATTGGCCGTCTTTTGTAGTTCTTAATGCCCATAACAATGCATTTACTTTGGCAAAGAAGGCTATCCTAGTTATACGTATTTGCTATATCTATTTCAGATACTGAACAGTTTTATTGCCCCTAATTAAATACAAATCACACTCAAAGTTTACTCACCAAAAGAGCAAAAGGTTATCTTTCCTTCCCAACAGTAGCTTTGGACAGTAATCTGTCTAGTTTCTACTCATACTTTGGCTTGCATCTATTTCAGTAAATTAAGCAGGACAAGAGAACTTTAGCAGAACACTGGAATGCATCTGTCTGCATTGTTATTTTATAATACTCCTTTAAGTGTTTTCTGGTTTGTTACAAAAAGCAATAACAAAGAGTTTGTGATGACAATTTCAGAGAGGAACAATTCCCAAGAGACATATAGATGCAATTTCTGGTACTGGAGGGTATGAGTGCTTTGGTATGGATGCATTACTAACACTGAATGCCAAAGAATTATCCCATTAGTTTTTTCACAAGTATAGATGTAGCCTTAGATGCTATGCAATTTCTGTAGATGAAAATATAAATTTTTGTTCTAAAAGGATGAAAAAGACTTGGAGCTGGTAAACATTCAGTAATCTTACTCTGGGTTCCCTGCTGCGTAGCCATGTGACAGAAATTTCTCACAAAGACCTTCTTTTTTCTCCCCAGGAAAAATCTATGTGAAGAAATTAAATAAGAAATTAAATATTAAGTGCTCTGTATAACCTACTATTTATTTTCCACTAATAGATGTAGTAACAAACTAAATTTGGATTGAAAAGTTGTATTCTGAGTGATACCAAAAAAAAGAAATAGAAGTGTGACCGTGACTGTGCTCTCTACAGTTTGCCTGAATATATATATCTTTCTTCATCTTTACATACATTAGAAAAATTAAAGCACATATAGCTAGTATGTTATCAAGTAAGCCAAGATGCATTGTTAATTCCAAGATCAGAGTTCAACTGGTCATAAATGATCTAAGTCTGCAGTTTATGCTGATACAATAACAGGACCATCAATCTTTGAACATGGATTAATTCTGTCAGAAAATTTAGAAAAGTTTAATGTTCAGGAGCTCTTCATGGGCTGGTTTCACACGTGCTGGGGATTTTTGTTTTTTTTTTAAGATCAACAAAGAACAAAATGTGAGAAGCGTGTAGAAATAGGAACTGTCTGGAGAGGAATTTATACCTTTTTAATGACAAGTAATTTTCTGGTATAGTTTTCTAACAGTTCTAACAGTTCTTCTTACTTCAGGAACACAGCATTATATGTATATTGAGATGTGAGCAGTTTAACTAAGCATCTTAGATTTTTTACTTTGCATTAGTGTGAGAGTCTGGATATTGAAATGCCTGCACAAGCTACACACTAGATAGAAACACAGATTTAAAGGGAATAATATTAGCAGAGGTATTTAAAATTATTCAGTGTGTAAGATGAATTTCAAGAAGACTTGTCTTTTAATATTGCAGCTTTGCATAACTCTACCTGGAGGTATTTTGCAACAAAAATGTATTAAGGTAAACAGAGAAATTCAGATACATAATATCTAGAGCTCTATGATTCCCACTGCAGAAATCTCCATAATTATAGAGATTATAGAGATTGCACACTAATACTAATTCTCCTCTAAAACTGATGCAATTAAAAGATAGTAGTAGTTCTAAATTAAAACCTCAAATTTGCATTTGAAAGATAACAATTAGATTAGTCAATAAAACTTTGTGGAGTAAAAATGTAATCTTTCTTATTTTCCCATGGAAAAACAAAGGAAATAAAGAAGAGAAGAGATAGACTGCAGAAACAATGTAATTATTTACAGTCGAGCTTTGTTCTCGTAGTCACTGCAACACTTCAGTTTTGGATTTTGGGAACATCTGTTCACACATGTAATATGTATATCTACACTGCAATAAAAGATAGATGATAAGTTAGGCTTCCAAACTGCTGCTGCTTGTATTGTTGAGATTGTCTTTTTACAGTATTTTCTGGGTATACCTCAGCCAAAAGTGATGGAGGAGATAGAAGAGGAAAATGACAAAGCCAGCCTTTCAGCATTGTACAATACTAGGATCAAAGTTCTCTCTGAATTCCTTGTATAGCTGCCAATATTGATTTTCAGAAATGCTGGAGAGCAAAATTATGGAAACCTTTGTGAGAAAGAATTCAGCATTTAAACAAAAATATTTCAACTATCTCTAGGCTTAAAAAAATATGTTAGAGAAAAACTTCAGCGGAAGATTTGACAGAGTTCAGAGACTGAAATGCTTGAGCTATTTTTTTTGTAAATGAAGCCTGGAAGATTAGGAATTTGATGCATATGTTTGTTCTCCAAGCAACAGGGATATTTGAGAATTTGTGGCCTAATTTCTAATCCAAAAAAATAGATGGCAATTTTATTTAGTTATCACCTGCTGTGTAGAGACCTTGTTACAAATGCAAGGATCATAGGGGATGTTGTGGGTATAATGTATATTTTCCCCTCGTCACTTCAAACGAAGGAAATAGCTCTCTCCTTAAACCTTAATGAGTCAAGGTGAATTCAAACCAGATGTTTTCTGTTTTTATTCCCACTGACAAATCACATCTCAACTTGCTTCATAGAATGCCCTAAATGTAATGACCAACTGGTGCCCCCTCTCTTAGGGCTGAATGTTCGTGGGTCAGGCTCCAAGCTAAATGTTTATTTTTCTAACTGTTTTATAGGAGACTTTTGTTAAAAGACTTGGCACAGTGCATTTCAGTTTAATTTTAGGCTTGACAGCAGTCCTGGCCTCAGTGTGTATGTGTGCAATTTAGTTGCTGTGCTACTGGAAGTCTATGGAAGATTAATGAATGGTAAAGCTCTGTGGCAGTTGTGAAGAGATGCAGGATAGAACAAACCAGTTACCATCTGTTCAAGATATCTCTTACAGCTTTTCTAAGGAAAACCCTTATCAGCAGGAGATAAAGGCATGCAATAGTTTTAAGTATTAATATTTTTCTGATGTCAATGGGAAGTTCTGTTGCTGTACTTATCTTGTGGGACAGTGTCTCGTATACAAGTATACAAATATGATTACATTGGTGTTTATGTGATGTATGTTTAACTCTGTTTTTAATGTGATATTTAGAAAAAAAACCAAAAAAACAAACCTGGAAAAACCAACATAACACAAAGCACCAGACACTTGATAGTTCAAGTTATTGAAAAAACTGCCATAAATTTTATTTTTCCCAAAGTAAGACGGAGATAGTTACTTCTATATAAACTTTTCATATATCGTGCATATTGATTGAAATAAAAGTTGGATGGTTGTATCTAAAATTTGAAGCTATGTGATTTTATATAACCTTACCTTGGGACATCCTCAGTTTTCAGATGGATTTACTAAGTTTAGTAGAGAATTCACGGAAAAATTTCAAGCTAGAGATACTTGTTGCCAGACAACAAGATGCTTCTAATTTGATTGACTAGCATTTCTCTGTATCGTGGTTTTCAGAAAAATCTATATAGTGAATGGGAATCACAGTTCTAAAGAGGACCTGAATCTGATTTGTTTGCTAATGTCCCTCAACAGACAACTCTAGATGCAGCTTCAAAATCTCTCTAAGCCCACAAATGTTTTAATACTTCTTGTTTTACAAATACTTGATGTTCTGTACTTTTAGGGGTTAATTCTGTTGACCCTTACTTCATCAATAACAGAAAAGATGGAGTTTCAGAGGAGAGGCTCTGTTCATCCTACCTCCTTTGAGTGAGATCAACTTTCAGAATAAGGCAGAGTCCACCTTGGAGCAGAGTATGTAGGTCTCCTTTACAACCAATACAATTCTAGACAGTACAGTTGCCAAAGTCCGGAGAGCTAATCAGGGAATCAAATGTAGATGATTTCTGTGGGATGAGAAAAAGAATTCTTCTGTATGTCATGAACTGTAGTGATGAAGGAAGAAATTAATCTGGTGACACATAAACCTCTCTAATTTCATATGCCATGAGATTATTCCATCTGGCTTTTAACTGCTTCTTCAGAAGGGTTCAAGTCTCCTCCAAGCCTTGCTGGCTGTCAGTCAAGCTCCATGTTATTGCTTCTGAGAATTTAGGGGGATCTCAAATAGAATGAGCTTGGGTGAATCTCATTAGCTATTTCTGCTAGAGTTGAATTGTAATTTAGATAAACCAGACGACATGTAGCTCTATATGTTTAAATGTAGATTAACTGATTCCTGTTCAATTCAACTAAGATTTGACTGATCATTTTGAGCTTGACTTGTATGAGAATTTAATACATTCTAAAATGTCCAAGAATATCTGCCAAGCCTAGCATGCTACTGAACTCTTTGGGGAGGTGTCTGGAAGTGTTAATGGAAACCAGAAGTAGAGTATAGGACATTGAAAAAGAAGTACATGGACAGCTGAATCAAGCTCTTTGCCTACCTTTGCATATGCAAAGAGAAATATACACTGTGGAGGACATGAGTTTGAAAATCTGTTTAGATAAATGTAAAAGAACTAGAAGAGCAAACACATTCTGCACACCACCACTGAGGATCTGCCCTTTGGAGATGTCTCTCTTTACTGGCTACAGCAGGAAGACAAGAAAATCAACTTAAATGCAAACTTGATTTTCACATACCTCAAAAACTAGGTGAGACTAATCCCATCCATATTTTATGGAATTTCCTCTTATTTCTCTGTTATTATCCAGCTACCTTTGTTTATTCTGTGGGTAAAAAAAAAAAGGAAATAAAATGTAAGGATATTTTCTTTCTGCTCTCATGGGGATAATCTTTAGCCTTTACATGGTAATCTATGAACAAATAGAAAGTTCTGAGAAAAATATATAATTTTTTTAAAACTTTCTGCATTGTAAAATAAGCCATCAGAATTAGTTGTGCTGTATAAATTGCACATTAAGCAAGTACATATAAGAGGCCAAACCAGGCACAATGTAACAAACATATTTACATTTTATTTCCTTCTTTTTCTATAAAATTATTGTGCACTTTGATGTGTTTTGAGCTTGTATTTGCCATTCATCTTTTAGAACAAATAGGCTTAAAGATAATCTAATATCATCTCAGTCCATCAAACATTTAATATTGTAACAGTAACCAACATTAATTTTTCTAATTAGAAAAAAAGGAGTTTATTTTCTGTGACATGTAGAATTTCAGGGGCTTTTAATCCATCACACAATGTACATTATCATATTTGAGAAAAAAACTATATTTTTTAATTAAAGCTCTGTACACAGAAAAGTCTAATAATTTATTATATTTTTATGAATAGTAAAATATTCTTTCAACACTAACTAGTCTATTCATTTTTCTTTCTTTAAGAATGATTAGAGGCTACCAAAGCAAAGCATCTTTGGTTGAAGCATTAGTCTTTTTATTGTGTTTGTCTTAAAATGTATAATTGGTTTTAATAGTTTAACATACCTTCAAACTTTTCTCTTTTCAAAAAAGCTAAAATTCAAATTTTAACAGAATATTTACTTTAAATAAATATTTATATTCTTTTCTAAAAAAAAAAAATGTTGTGTATATAAAACTGAGAGATTTAGTAATCTGTTCCTTTTTCCTTAGACCAAATGATACACAGGAGCCAGGTTGAAGATAGAAATCTTGTTGAAGTCAGGAGCTATTTTTACTAAATATTGGAGCATAGAGAAATGAATACCTTTAAATCCCTGTTGTCTGAAACCTGTGAACATCTAATATGATCAAGGGTCTTTGTTGTGGGACTCTGAATCAGATAGTCCTCCAGTGGATCTGTAGCACATTTCCTTTGAAATTAATGTCATATAAGACAAAAATCTTTCAAATCTATATTTTATTACAATAAATATAGATGTAAAATTAGTCTTTACTTGAATAAAATCCAGTCTTCTGTGTAGGAAGGACGCATCTTTCACTTTCGTCTTGGTTTTCACTGAGCTGCACGAGGCAGTTAGAACAATGCCTCTGAGTCATATTGCTAAGTCTCCTTACCACCATGCTGGAGGTTGTTTTCTAATACAGTATCTTTTCTTTCAGCAGGTTCCCAGGGTCTTCTCCTGACTAAAGTCTCATCCATTTGGCCACCAGAGTTTATTTTTCCACGCTGCCTAATTACCCACTCAAAATAAAGGAAAATCCTATTAGATAAAGGTTGTGTTCCCAAATAGCCAATGCAAAAACTGTTAGGGTTTTTGGTTCATAAACAGACTTCTAATTTCAATTATAATAACAAACATATAAGATGAGATCCAGACTGCTTGTTTCCAGAACCAATTTAATTGTTCTGACGCTTAACAAAAGGTGACAGGTGCAAGATAAGTTTATTCAGATTTTATAAATTGAGGGATTATTTTCTCTATGCAATCACTTCAAAAAAGTAAGTGTTCCTGAGGCAGAACAGGGTGTAGTCAATAAGACTAAACAATGTAAAATCATATGTACAGAGACACATTTGCCTTTTGCCCTTCTCTGCAGGCTAGTAATCCAATAAAGATCGTGCTTATATAGTGATACAATTAAGTTCTTGATCCTAAGTTTAATCAGAGCAGACCTGCTAACACATCAAATTTATGTCCATGTTTGATATGTTAACTTACACTAAGCCTGTCTACACATAGTCAGTTATGGAGTCAAAGCTGAGAGCTGGAATCTAATAGCTGAAATGCATCAAGGAACAGCTTCTTGAATTACTTTTAGTTCTGAAAGATTTTATGAGCAATTCCAGTTAGAAAAAAAAAAAAAAAAAAAAAAAAAAAAGAGAGAGACAATAAAGCTCATAACTGAAAGGCTATTTTTTAAAAAATGAGCTGGGGTTTCAACCCATTAATCTCAGTGTCTTAATTGGAAGTGGTGGTTAACCAAGTAAAAATGTTCCTAAATAAAATAAGTAAAAAGCTTCCTAAAAGCCGCTCGGCTGGAAGTCTTTGAACTACAGACCTATTAGAGTCCTTTATCCCTGCAGCAGGAAGGGTGGATTTAATTTTGGATTCTGAGTGCTATCAGTTTACATTCAGTGCCATGCTTACTTTTCAGAGAAGCTCCAAATTGCACCATGTTACATTTTATTAGGTTGATAGTTCAGCTGGTAAACCTCAAAGGGAAGATTTAGGGCCTTACTGAAATAGCTACATAAACATGCCTTTAGAGCTGTTTCCTCCTTCTGAGGATCAGGAATTTGGGGTTTTCACGTGAGGTCACATGATTGAATAATCAGACTTTTTCTGTGTCAGAAGACAAGACGATATGATAGAAGTGCCCTCCTTGTGTACAGTAGCTATGGATCTCAGATATCCTACTAGCAGAAATTAGGGGATTCAAAGAGGCTAAGGGAAAACTTCCAGCTCTCTGTCAAAGCTGGATCCTAATGAAGCAAGAAGGTAAGAGAAAGGGACTGAGAGAAGAGAATGCAACTGGAAAGTAGCTCAGAAATTCCTGTATTGCTGCAAGAAGGAAAAGTTGAGTATTGTTTTCATGCTGATTCTTGTTCCCTTTTAACCAGCAACTGTCTGATATTAAAATGACTATACATTTCAGGGAACAACAATTTTTATATTGAATCACTGGCTTCAGCTAGCTTACTTCAAATATTTAAATGTTCAAGTATCTAAGTGGCCTTGGTGATAATATAATTACAAAGGACTATAAAGAAAGGTACAACAGGTCAATGTAACCCAGGATTTTTCTTCCAGTTTGCTTGTGAGAGAGTACAGGAGCAAATAAACTACTTTATTGGTTAGCTTTCTTTACATACATGAATCAATGGCTTTTGAAATTATCAAACTCAAGAATGAAGTCAGGCATGACAGTTTTAATAGTCCCAGACTTATATTCCATAAATTAGTCAAATTTCTTTTTAAGCTCACTTAGACATCCGGCCTTCAGAACATCCTGTGGCATTGCATTGCTTAGTTTAATTACACATGATAGCAAAAGAATATATTTGGAGAAATTATTTGTCTTTTACCAAAAGGACATCCTTTCTAAAGGAAAGGATGATCAATTATCTATCAATTATCTATCTGGAAAAAATAAAAATTCTGTGTGGTAGCAGCCCAGTCTTTTTATTAGTTCATTTGTTTAATTCTTGCCAAATATATTGCCTGGTTCAGTTCCTTTCTCATAAACCATAACTTTCATTTTTTACTTAGTTAATTTATTATATTTAATGGAAATGCAATTGTGGCTCTTAACAAGAGACTTGAAAATACTCTATTTCTGATGTCTCTGTCCTGGTATTTCAGTAGATGAATAGAATTTGGTCTCCTATTCCCTGGAGGCTGCCAGCTTTAAATTGGCTTACTCAACTGCTATTGGTTATACAAAGCTAAATCTTAGAATCACAGAATGATTTGAGTTGGAAGGGATCTTGTAGATCACTTATTTCCAAGGCCCTGCCACGAGCAGGAACACCTTCCCCTAGTCCAGGTTGCTCAGATTCCCATCCAACTTGGTCTTGAACACTTCCAGGAATGGGGCATCCACAGCTTCTCTGAATAAGAGTTTCATGCCTCACTACCCACACAGTGGAGAATTTCTTCAAAATATGTAATCTAAATCTACCCTCCTTCAGTATGAATCCCCCTTGTCCCATCACTATGTGCCCTTGTAGAAAGCCTCTCTTCCAACAGCCTTGTAGGTCCCCTACAAGTACCGTGAGGCTGCTATAAGGAACCTTCTCTGTGTTGAACAACCCCAGCTCTCTCAGTCTGTTTTCAGAGGATATATATTTCTTTTTAAAATAAGATGCATTTATTTTTTAATTCTGTGTAATTTTATAAATCAGGGTCTATTCTTTTTCTTGAACCTGGGCCTTCATTTTCTCACAGAAAATAATCCTCATCACATTATTGGCAAATGTCACATGGTGTTTTGTAACTAACCTTAGCCCACAGCTACGCATCCACTTATAAGAAAGCTGGATTTAGCCCTCATTTTTGAAAAGGCATGAGAAATGTAATCAAATACATTTTGTAAACATCAGATGTTTAATCCAGTTCTGCATATTTTGGAAAGAAGATTTTGCTAATAAGGCAACCTTGCTTAGAGACTAAAATTGGAAAGCACAGATCAGAAAGCCAACAGCTGCACAGTTTAGCCACACAGTCTATTATCTACTAAAGGAAAGGATTTTTAATGAGATTTCCTTGACACTGGTGTTCTTCTATCACAACCAGGACTGCTAATGTACCAATCAGACCAGAGCAGTGTTGCTGCCAGCATTCTTCCTTAAAGAACACATTTTTTTTGTTATGCCTGGTTAAGTATTTAACAGGTTTGCATTGTACACAAGTCCTTACAACACACTTTAGTTTTTCATATGAAATAAATCAGCCTTCAGATATCAAACATGGTTCATTTCAATGCACATGCTTTTTTTTTTCTACCAAATGTCAATATTAATGGGGATAGAGGTGAATGGGTGGCTCTAATAGTGGTCCTTTGCCACCCTTTAGGAAAACAACTCTTAGCTAAGAAGTAGTACAACATAATACTTTACTTTCTGCAAGTTATAGTATCAGCCCAGACAATTAGGATAGCTAGTGCAGATGAATGTAACACATAGAATGTTGCTTATACAAACCCAATTTTAGTTGTTCAGGCAATTAGGAGTTGTGGCATGTTTAATTTATTTTGTTATCTAGAGAATTTAAACTTGTTTGTTTGTTTGTTTGTTGGGTTTTTTTTTTTTTTTTCTGTTACTTGCCAGATCTGAAATTGAACACAGGGTACTGTGATGGCCATGTAACTATGAAAACTCATGCAGAACTGTCTTGAGGAAAGGAAGTATTTTAGTTTTGCACAATAGTGTAGCTCTAGATGTGGCATAAATTCTATACTGAAGTCCATTTTAACAGAGTTTATGAAATACTTCCATTTTATTAGGTGAGTTCAGTTTGATTTCAAGAATATTATAGTAGAAATATGGTCTGATGGTTGAAGAATTACAGTAGTATGAGGTGTTACCAATTTTTATTTTGCTATGCCCTCCTGCTAGGACCTTTGGCAAGTATGGAGAATCATGGCAGGAGTTTTGCTGAGTTTGGTTACCCAATTTACATTAAACATATGGCAAACAGTAGTAGTCTTAGGAATTGTAGCTGTGGCTTTCTTCCCATGTAGTTGTCATACAATAAAAATAGAATACAAACCAAACAAACAAAATAAAAACCCAAAACCTAACAACAGAAAAGCCCAACCAAAACCAAAACACCCAATAGTGGGGTTTTTTTCTCTACCTTTGTTCCTCTTTCATAACTCATTATCTTTTTCCTGCATAGTTCATCTACCTGACTGAAAGAAATGAAAATGTCTCTGGTATAGCACAATGGTAAATTTGTTCTCGTAGAAGCAAGAAAATTTAGTTTTTAACACTAAGAAAAGATGGAAGTATTGAAGTCATGGCTCCAGCTTATCAGGGTGGCTCTTACCTTACATTCGTTCAGGGATTGTGTGCAGTATAACAGTGATCCCCAAGAGAAAAAAACTCAGGAAGATAGCAAAGACCTTGAAAATAGATAATATTAAAGTCCATAAAAGTGTGAACACAGTTCGTATATGGTCACAGAAAAATGAAACTTGAAGAGCTAGGGAGAACTCACTTCCTAGTATAACAAGGAGAAAACAAAATCCATGCATCTAACATCTGTAATGAATCTCACAGCAGATAATATAAGTATTCACTGAATCTGCCACAGCTTCTACCAACATGGGAAAAGGAAGAAGAGAGAGGAACAGCTGAAGTATTGCTTCTCTCAGGTAAGGACACTATCCCTGACCTGAATCACTACTTACCTGCAACAGGTCCTTGTTCCTCCTTAGCAGAAAGTACTGCTCCCTCAATGGCAGTTATGTTTTTTCTGAACATTAGAGATAATCCAGGATCAATGCTAAAACCTGTACTTTTACCTTATTTTGTTTAATAGTAGCTTACATCTACATTTTCTGTCCATGAAGTATATAGACTGTGTTTTGCTGAAAGATTTCTTCCTCTGTCTAGACTGCCAAAAATTATTTACGATACTTTTTAGACATCTTTTATTTTCCTGAAATTCTCAGCTCCTAAATGATGTATATTACTATAAATTTTTTCATCCTGGAATTAGATTAGAAGAAAGCATTTTGAATAATGCCAATATTTAAATTCCCTCTCAGGTGATTTGACCCCTAACTTTGACTACCAGTTTCCCTCCCTTAAAAGATTCATTTATTTTCCACTTTCTTCTGGAAATAAGTATGAAAGCCTTTCTCTGAGTTTAGCACTTCAGACCTCTCTTAAAAAAGAAGGGTAGGTGGAAATGCCCTCCCCCACATTTTTTTTCCTAGGAACCAGTGCTTAGGACATTTACTTGGAAAGATTGAATTCTTTGCTTCAGTGAGTCTTACTTGATGCATAGCAGAGCAAATTGCACAAGCAGGAATGAGAAATGCCTGCTCCAGAGATCCCTGTAGCCTGTCTTTTATTGTATTCATTTGGGACATAGTCTTATCATCTCATCTTGTAGAAGAGAGACTTAGGCCTAGTTTACCATTTTGGAAAAGTGTCCCAAACTTCTACAGGGAGAAATAGTATTTGGGAGTGACCTTTGTTTCTTTGGACTTAAAGTCAGAACTCTGAGCATGTCCGTCAGTTCACATCTGGCACATGAGTTTGTGAGTGATGCTAAAATGTAGTTGAGAATTAGGGTTTGTCAGGGCATAGTTGATGATGAAGGTGATTAGAAGCAGACTCTTATAAGCTTACATCAGTATGTATCAGTATGTTTATCAGCTAAATAAAAGGTGACTAGTCTTCCAAAATAAGAACAAACAGCTTGTTAACTTGCACCCACTCTAATAAGAAAATATATCTCTGTGTAACAAAGAAATCTATCTGGAACAAACCAAAGTAGATACAAAGTAAAATCAAAGAATTAAGAAGTGGGGTGATCAGGTTCCTGTCTGGAAGATTATTTCCTCTGTCCTTTTTTCTTAGGACAAGGTGTGGAGCAAACTGATTTGATTTAGCTATCTACCTACAGTCCTTTCTTGATTTCTTGATTTTTTTTTCTTATATAATATCAAGTACTTTTACGCTAGTGTGATGGTTACTGAGATTAGCTGTGGCAAAGGAGAAAGCATAATGTGGTTAAGACAGCTGACTGCTAACATTGTGGGTGGGTTGTCATGCTGTAGATAACTATCTCTCCAAAAGTGTTGGGCTATTCCTCACTTTCTCTGTGGCAGTTTTGCTTTCCAGAATGCTTATTGACTCTGAAGTCAATGGGAGAAGTTCTTTGAACACTTAGGGCCAGATTTTTTGATTCTGTGATTCACCTCCACTAATGCAAGATGTCTAATTCCAAGCCACTTTGGTGCACAACCTGAAATAGCTTTCATCTACTCTTTTAAATTCTAAGTGCTCTGACCATCAGGTGCATAGGCATGAGATGCAGCTCCACCTAAGCAGCCAAAATAAGAATATCCCTTGATCTTAATCTTTCCCTGTTAGAGTTGTTCATTTGTGAAATAAAGACAGTAACACCCCTCTGTTTCACTGGGCAAAGCAGAAAAGTATTTCTGCTATCTCTAAAATTTTAAATGCCTTTCTGTGTAACCTTAACATCCTTCCAACATGGTGTTGTAATAACAGGGATAAAATGCAGGGTTTACTACTGTAAAAAAAGATTTTAAGATCAAACTTCTGCTGCTTGATCTCTGTCTCTTAGAGATTTGTTTGTAATTTTGAACTGCCTACAGTTCACCTCATAAGCTCAAAGTTAAAAAACAGAGAAGAAAGAAATTAAAAACTAAAGGGACTTGTCACAGTTTTGGATCTTTGCTGTATGTTTGTGTCTCCCCAGAAAATATTTCCTGGATTTTTGAACCTGTTTTTGAGCTGCTATAAGCTTCTCTTTGTTATGATATTGACTTTTTTTTTTTCAGAGCTTAGATGTAAAACTTTGGTTGTTCACTTTGTTTCATGCATTTGTTTCTTTGTTTTGGCTAAAATATTTTATTTACCTGAAGGTAAAATCTTGGTTTGACATACCACCTGTTCTATGCAGTTTTGATCAATTCCTTTGTAAGCCTGTCTCCTCTTTTTTTGTGGTAACGTACTCTGAAATGTACTACTGGTACGGTTAGGGGGAATCCATTATTTGATGCTGTATCTTTTTCATTTTTTGAGAGCATGGGGGATTTTAAGAGGCTACATATTCAATGCAGCAGCTATAATAGTCCTGCTGAATATGATAATATTTGTGATTGTTACATGTTAGACAGGTACTTGAACACACATGACCTATTCATGCCAAAAAGCCCCCATATCTACTATAATGCTGCAGCTTTTCACACTCCCCCTGCTGAGTTTCTAATGCAAACTATCACAGTGTGTGGTCCCCACTACTGTAAACATGAATTCCCCTCTCATTGTGACTTTTTATCTTCTACACTGATTATAATGATTCTCTATCAGCTGAAAGCTGTCAATGTGCTCCTGAAAAAACTGTTAATGGCAGAAAAGAAAAAGGCATAAAAAGGTCTTGGGTACCTAAAAAATATAAAGCATGACCAGAATTAGGAAAAGTTCAAATTTCTTTTACTGCTTAGTTTCATATAAATGCATATATATTTCTATATGCTGCTTCCTTTGTTTTTTTCCTCTCTTTTTTTTTTTTCTTTTTTCTTTAAATAATCTGAATAACTTAATGCAGGGAGTAGCTCTTCCCCTCCATTTCATATATTTTGGTGACATAAAGATGCATACATCACACAGTCCATCTATTTCATCAGTTTCTGCCCTTGCCAACATCAGTTTGCATTCATTATGTTCACCCGCCCCACTTCAATATTAGATGCGAAGCAGGTCTGCTTCCTTCTGTTGGAAAATTTATCCATGGTTAGTATCACTTAACTGTACCTATCAAAGGCAAAGCACTGACTAGGATGTCAAATTTTTTTTGCACAGAAGAGGACACTTTATTATTGCGAGAAAGAAAATAATAATGTCACACTGCAAAGCTTCTGTGTATCTCCTTCATCAGCCACAGCAGGAAGCAGTACTGTATGTGGTAGTTTAAATCTTCTTCAGTGATTTGACAGCTTCCAACTGAGTAAAAGAGTCCACATCCATAGAGGGATTTAGAGGACTTGGAGCACCAGCCTTAGACTTCAAGAACTTGGAGTTATAGCACAAACATGTGATCTCATGAGTTTTTAACATAAACCTGGCAATAATGGTGAGCTGTGCTATAACTGTTTCATTAGAAAGAAGCAACAATATTGGTTTTTTATGAGACAGAAGCAATACTCTCATTATTTAAAATACAAGGAATTTCAGGGAACCCAGGTGTGGACAATCTTTTTCTTAAATATATTAATTTCTCTATCAAAAATGAGAAAAATATGTAAGCATTGGTGTATTGCTACTACAAACTTGTACTATTTAGTTATGAAAAGTTCTTAATCTATGGTCCACTCCCAAAACAAGCTTGGTCATAACATATCTCACACTTCCAAACAAGTAGTACAGGTGGTAGAGAAGCAGTAATTTTGTTCTAGCAACAGTTAATGTCTACTTTCATTAATTACAGCAGGAATGAGAATCAGACAGCTTATCTACTATTAAATGAAATAAGCAAGTAATCAATATGACTGTTAATTGCACAAAGGGCAACAAATACCCTGGATGCCTTCCCATAGGGTACCAACTGAAGATAATTTTTGTACTGCTGCATTCTTTACACCAATCATATTCACAGGAAAATAAAGCACAATACTAATGTTCAATAGACTAAATTTAATGGTGCTCAGTGATAATCAGGGCCTTCAGATATGATGCTAATAGTAACATCAAGCACGATTATATTTTCAGATTTATGGGAAATTATTGAAATGCTATTTGCTATAATTTTTTTTGCAAGGTTCATCCAGTTGTTTATGCAGTATGTCAATATTGATTCTACATAGTAAAATGTTTATAGGAGGGGCCCAGTGGCTAGTACATCTAACATGTCCAGTGCCAGCAGCAAGTGATTTCTGCCAAGGATTGGTGGCAGCATGCCAAGCCATCTAATGCACAGTTCATTTTTGCTATCCTATGTGGTTTTGTATTATTGTGGGTTTTTAAAATCACTTATGTTTCTCCTGAATATTTTTTTCCTTTTACCTAACAGACCATGCAAAAACCGCAAAAATACAGAGACAAGTAAAGGTCTTTTTGAAGGCTATTTCTCAATGTAAAAAAAAAAAAAAAAAAGAAAAGACACATCTAGTAAAGATACCACTTGAGTCATTAGAGCTGTTATATGTGATTGGTGCTGTGTCATTTAGCAAAGTGTTGCTCAGTGGGTACAGCAGCTGGTATATATGATTTTCTATACCACCTGTGAAAATACCCCATACCATATAATCAACCACCTGGATAAAAAAGAAGGGTAGTGAGACACTGTTTATTATGTAGCAGCACCCATATTTTCCTTAAACTTGTGAGTACATAAACAGACTGATAGTACAGGATGTGTACAGGATAAGGTTTGTTAAAGCTTTTCTGTTCAATAAAGCATCTACTGCCGGCTGTTCAGATAGTATTGAACAGATTTGCTTATTTCTAATGAAGGTGTTTGGGCAATTTTCTGGCACAAATGAAGTAAAATTATGTACTTAAAATGTTCATTAAAAAAAAAAAAAAGCATTCAACCAGCCACCACCATTTTCCTGTAACAGATTGGAAACTACAAAACATACAAACGGAACCACAGTGATAAATTGGTATCATTAGTACTGTTGGGATTACTCATTTGCTTAGAAAGATCCTGTCCAGTGGCAACATTTCAAACAACAGTTTTAACAACTTCTGATTAGCAAGTCGCCCTCTAACATAGGCAAGAGGTACCTCAGATCATCACTGCTCCGCCAGCTCCCTCCCCACAGTTCCCACTGCTATTACATTTGCAGTGGCCACTGTGATTTGTTTCCATGAAGCTGCAGCAGTTTAGTCCTGCTGGAAATCTGGCACTTGGTCCTCAGCATCTAATGCAACACACCTTTCCACAGCCTAATAGGGCTCTGAGTGAGCCAGAAGTACTTTTACTAAAGGCTTTGAAAAACATCTAATTTGGCTGCATGAGGATTTTATGTATCTATGATTCATTAGGAACACAAATTTTAATGCTGCATTACTGTCCAAATGAGCCTAAGGATACCATACAGGAAATTCTTGGGTGATGTTATCTAACATTTTCAAATGTCTTGTAGCTTTTGTTTACTTTTTTTATGCCTAAGTTCTCAGCATCTCTCAAAACTGATGTTTTAGAGGCACATCATTTATTGAGCCAATAAAATAATAAAGTGTATTTGTAAGTAGCGCAATTTTTCTTTCAGTTTTACTACTCTGGTGGTTAGATTTGTTGTTCTTTTTCAAAAATTGTTTTTATGTTATAATAAAAAGAATTAAATAGAAAACTATATGAAAAAGAAAAAGTGTAGAAGGATACAGACTCTTTCAACTTCAAGTCTCTAATTCATATCTGTTAAAGTAATACCTAAGTTGGATTTTTTTCCATCTGTTAGTTGTTTCATGTTCTGCATAAAGTGAGCAGAAAATTTGACTCCTGGTTCTGGTGGACCAGTAAAATTATATGTGACACCAACTGATACTTTTGTCAGTAAAGGCAAAGAGTAATCAAAAATTTTTTAAATGAAGAGGAAAATTTGTTCTGCCAAGATCAGTCTGGTCAGAGGATAAAAGAAGTAAACTTAGAGAAAAAAAACAGGAATGCAAAAATCATAAACTGAAATAAGGATAAATGTTTTGGTGGAGAAAAAAGCATTTTCAGGACTATTAGCAGTATTCCATTAGAACAATATAGTTGTACAAACTGCAAAACTTCATTAACAGAATACAAGGAAAAATGCAAAACATAGCTAGTCATGGAGAGGAAAAGCATAAAAATATCTACTGTTATCCCACCCTTGGGAAAAATAGTCTATTCATTTAGAGCATTAACACCAATTCTGTTTTCCTGATTTGAGAGTTCTTGCTTAAAAATGAGTGAAGAATGAAACCCAGATAGTTGCACATTTAGGAACTTAGAAGAACTGCCACAGCAGATCAACAGAGACAGTAAAAATGGCAATAAAACAAAAACTAGAGAAATCCCCACCCTGATCAGTAAAGTGGCTTGGTATTACCTTGATTCTTACACAGAATCATTGTATAGCTTCAAAAGGAGGTTGATTTTTCAGGGTTGTCAACTCAATATCTTACCCCGCTGAAAAAAATCTCTTCAGGAATTTAAAAAAATAAAAATAAAACAAAATGAATAGTGCTAAAACACTAATTAAGCCTGTTTTCAAATTATGTTAATGAAACTACAAAGGAAATGCAAATCTAGAAGTCTCCAGAAATTCTAACAGTTGTGGTGTAGCACCATGGCTGGTAGTCCCACAGCAATACTTCCACTGCCCCCAGGAGAATACCATATTAGTGGTTCACAAATGTGCATTAAATTAATCTGTTTGATCAGTAAGTGTTTTCAATTTTTTTGGCGAGCAGGGATTTATTTTGAACTCCATTCTATGGGATTCAGAAATTGTGGAGTAATGCTGCCATTTGAGTCACAGAAATAAAGTGAGCAAAAATCTGTCACCATTCGTGACACTAATATCGTTCCTCAAGCCTCATGACATCAGCCAGCAAGATTCTCTTCATTTTAAGTAAGATATAAGTACACTTATAAGTAATGCTATTTCAGCCCACTAGAAGTCTAAGAGGTCCCACTACAGCAGTATAACAGTCACAAGACTAGTGATGCAGCACTTTAGAAGCGCTTTGCCTGCCTAATCATATTATAAACATATTCATAGTAGTCCCATGGAAGTCCAAGACTGCTTTTGTAGTACAGTACTTATGCAGTACAAATGAAGCTCACTTTGTCACTAAGGAGAGGCTTTTTAACATTTTCTTTGGCACATGGGACTCCTGTTACTACAAGTTTCCCATTATGTTTTTCCATACACAAACACCAACCATATACTTTGTCAGATTGACCTTTCTTTGATATTAATTGAACAACAAAACAAACAAGAACAAAGGCAAGCATCTGTGAGAAGTCATGAGAGTGTGTGTCTTTGCACTGTACTAAGCCCAGGCAAAAATAAAACAGCAGTAATCTTGAAATAGAAGGGGGACATTCTTTTTATGTAAAAATGAAGACAGAAAAATGGATAATTTCTTATGCATATTGTAAAGGCCTGTATTGAACTCACATTAATTTTAATGGTTGTCTACAGCTCTGTTAAACCAGACCTAGCTTTATTCACTTATAAGCTCAAGACCTCAGTTTATCTAAGGAAATTCAGGGTTTTTTTGGAATGGACAGAAATTATCAATGGTTTATATGTAGACCAGTCCTCTTCTCTTTGTGTACTTCATCCCTTTTAATAAGTAATATAAAACTGGAATTTAAATGGTCTTGGATGCAAGAAATGCAAGAAAGCTTCCCAAGGCTACTTAAAAGAACATGAGGATGCTAAATGCTGAAATTTTGTTGATTCAAGTCTCCTTAAAATATCCAGCCTCCAACTACTTTTAAAAAAGCCATTAATTACTTATTTAGTACTTGACATGATGTAAAGGAGGCTCTTAAATTTTCAAGTGTGCTCTCTAAAACTCTAATTCCTCTTAAACTACCGTGTGGTTAAAGCTTTCTTTGTCATTTGCAGAAGCAGTGGTTGGCTCTTGGATACTTGCCATGAGTCCTTTGCTAACTATCGGTTTCATATTGTCTATTGATTATTACCCTGAGCACTGATTTCAGCTGCATTTACTTCTCATTTCTAGGCCTATAAGCCATCAAATGTTTGAGTTCTTTTAGATTTTTTAAAATTTCTGTTGTATGTATTTCTATGTATATTTTATATTTGGTATGTGTGTATTACTATGAAAAACGATATGTACATATAAGTTCATAAAAAAGAATGAAATAACTAATATGAAGTCTAAAGCTAACATAAGGTATTTCTGTGTGTTATGAATTTCAAAGCTTGAGCATAAATACTTAAAACACAAGATTCTTTAAAGTATTCAAGTAAGGGACATTCTGGTCATTCTTTTCTATCTTTTTGCTTTGCTGCTTTTTTTGCAAGCCTTTTATAATAAGTATCTGAATTCCATAAAATCAGGTACTTATTCTTCACATCACAGTGATAAGGAAGATAAGAGAGACATATTTCAATTTTCTGCATTGATTCTGTTTTATAATTTGTAGTAACCAAACTCTGGCCATTGTTCTCTTAACTCGTACTCAAGGATGAAAACCACTGTAGTTTTCAAATTCAGTGAACTAAGTGTTGAAAATGGACATTTCTTCACATGGGTGTAATTGCAGATTCTTCACAGTAACTTCTATATTGGAGGTAAAAAGTCAGTTCTATTTTTTTTTATGAGCATGTAATTAGTAATTTTATGGTGTCTATTTATCTCAAGATTTTTTTCTAGCAGTATGATAATTTCTTCTCAGTTGCCAGAAATCTGAAGATAGAATAGGAAGGTAGAAGTTGAAATAATTTAGTATATGAGTGCTTTTTCAATGAGTTCCCTTACATTCATATATCACAGTAAAATGTTTTTGGAGTACCTAATGATTGTTGTCACATAATGCTTTCAACCCCTCCAGACTAAAGGTCATAAATATAATTGATGTAATGAATCAGAATTATAAATGTAAATGCAAACAATATTGTGGTTCAGAAAGTGTGGGAAAGAAGCTGTCTATTTTGATTTTTTCTTCAACGTACCACCTGGGCTTTAGGAAGCCACCTGTAAGGGGCTCCCTGAGCTGAAGATAGCAGCAATGCAGAACATCAAAAAGTCTAATCCTCATTATTTTGTCAAGTTTCTTTCTGAACTAGGTCTCCTTTCTTTCTTTCATTTATTCAGTCGGTTGTTACTGCTGCCATTATGGTCCATTGGCAGAGATGGCTCCCTTAGGCTGGGTGTAGTCATCATGGCTGAGTCGATTGGTGAAGACAAAGAAACACTATCCTGCGAGCAGGGTTTGCCTCCCTCCCTCATCTAACACCCAGCTTGCAGCCTGGGGTGTTGGGTGCACTGGGCAGCTGTTGCAAATGACCCACTCTCAGAGACTGAAATAGTTTTTGACTGAAACATTTTCATGAAGGACTTTCAGAACTGTGAATACCACCACACCCTGAATATGCCTTTGGAGTGAGGCCCTATGCAGTTCAATAATGCAGATAAGATAAAACTCAAGATGGGGACATTGACAAGCTTAGCACCTTCAGAGAGAAGGTGACAGCTCCAGGGCTATCAGCTGCCAAGCTCCCACAGACCTTCTCACCAAAAGGGTGGGAAGAGAGAGGCTTTGGGTGTGTGTTGGAAAGCCTCTGATCAGGCAGTGAACACCCATCCCCTGATGTTAGACCAGCCCAGTTGAGGGGCCCTTCACTCAGAGAAAACTTACCCACAGCAGAGGGGGTGTCATGGCCCATCAAAGCGCCCCCAAAGGGGTCACCAGACCCTGCACCAGAGCACCAGAGATGATGCAACAGATCCTCAGTGTAGCAAGGGACAGTGACAAACTGGGCCCCTGCAAGAGAGGCATGTGGGCATTCCTACCTGGCCTGAAGCACATAATAATCCATGGAATTACATACTCCTCAGTGTGTGGTGCAGTGCGGCAATAGCAACAGGGGACCCTCACCACCAGGAAAATCAGATTGAGGGGATCAATCATTGGGACCCTTGTAAGGGTGATATTCTTCCACCTAACCCCTATAACTCTAGCCCTGGCGCATCCCCCCACCCCCCGCCCCC